>OZ005652.1:234357855-234567855 GCA_963930645.1 Salticus scenicus
GGACACGATGACACACACACACACACACACAGGCAAAATTTTCTGAAGTCATTTTCGGCTTTTATGGGGTGTAAAGCATGAAGATATCGCAAAATTTTTTGATTCTGACAAATTTACAGACAAAACTCTGATTTTATTAATATAGATTTCTCGAGTATTTTAACTAAAACAGAGGTTGCTAACCTGTAAACATTTTTTTATGACATCAGTTGTGACTCTCCACTACAGAATCTTATGAAAATTTAATTTCGTTTTTCAACATAAATTTTACATTTACTTTATACAGGATGGGTAAAAAGTCCGTAGATACTTTAAAAATTCATAAAATCCGAAAAAATAATCGAAATAAGCCGTTTTGGCTTGCAGATTTAGCATCGATAAGTTACCGGATTTTTTTTTTTTTTTTAATAAGAAGAAAAAAGTAGTTCAAAAAGCAGCTGACAGATGGCGCTTGTACAGTCGATAACAAAAGTGTCCGAACACGAGCAAAATTTCCTTTGTAAAAAAAAATATATACTTCATACGGTTTTGTTAAATAAATCCTTGTCGAATCCATTTCTTAGTGTAAGAACATGATTCGATAAGGATTTATTTAACAAAACCGTATGAAGTTTACTTTTTTTACATAGGAATTTTTGCACTTTAGTTATCGACTGTACAAGTGCCATCTGTCAGCAGCTTTTTGAACTATTTTTTTTTTTCTTATCTTAAAAAAAAATCCCGTGTCTTATCGATGCTAAATCTGCAAACCGTTTTTTATTTCTGTTATTTTTTCGGATTTTATGAATTTTTAAAGTATCTACGGACTTTTTGCCCACCCTGTATATAAACAATAGGCATAATTAAAAACATGAATTGTTCATGAAATTGAAAGGTTAGATTTTACACTAAAAATTAAAAGTTATCAGATTATTTTTATATATAAAACATAAATAATTATAACTGTTAAGGAAGAAACGTAAACTACTTCATTGTTTATTACTTTATATTTTGTATTTGGCAGATATTGAAATAAATAATACTGGAATGTGATTTGCAACTTTATTTAAATTCCCAGACAAAGTACCAAATAAAAACTAATTAGCGGAGAATTAACAGTTGTTTTTGTCTATTAATTTATGCCATAATGCACTGTATTTTCATTACATTCAATCTTATATAAGAAAAAAAAATTCTTCTATCACCTTTAAATTAATTCTTACAGCCTGTTATAAAAGGCATCTTAATGGAACGAACCAGTATTAAAGCATTTAATTATTCAGCGATTCAATTAAGGATTAACTGGACTCATGAGTTTTTATTTACTTTTTTTATTTTATTTTTATATATGCATAAAAAATGTTTAAATTTGCCTAGAAATAATTAAAATATCTAAAAAGATAAATTTTAATGATAGTTACATGTTCCTAACCATAAGCATAGCGAGTATAAATTTCAGTTTATTTCAGATTTAATAATGAATGAACCTAAATTAACCTCATTTTACCGTGTTTTTATTAACTCGCTTTCTTGTTTGTTTGTTTGTCTAGTACAATTCTTGTTATCGATTTTTAACTAACTACCCGACTAGCATTTGAAACTTTTAGTATAGCTCAGAACACGATGACAATACATTTCTTTTCAATACTTTTAGCCATTTGTTTCGGATTTCCTCTGATTTCGATAGCGTTTATATGATTCAAAAATTATATTACTTACCCACTAGCTAGACATTTGAAACTTTTACAATAGCTCAGAACACGATGATAATGCATTTTTTAAATACCTTTAGCCAATTGTTTCAGGTCCCCGTTGCCTTTGGTAGCGTATATATAATTCAACATCTATATAACTTCCGACTAGCTAGATATTTGAAACTTTTAGAATAGCACAGAACACGATGACAATGCATTTTAAAATACTTTTAGCCAATTGCTTCGGGCCCCTGTTGCCTTTGGTAGCGTTTGTATAATTCAACAGTCATATAACTTCCCAACATTTGAAACTTTTAGAAACGCGCAGAACACGATGGCAATGCATTTTTTGAATACTGTTAGAGATTTTTTTCGGATTTCCACTGCCTTCGGTACCACTTTATGGTTAAACAATCATATAACTTCCGACTAGCTAGACATTTCAAACTTTTAGAATAGCTCACAACACGATGAGAATGCATTTTTTTATTACTCTTAACCAATTGATTCAGGTCTCCGCTGCCTTCGGTAGAATTTATAAGATTCAACAATTGTATAACTTCAGATATTTGAAATTTTTAGAATAGCTCATAACACGATGGCAATGCATTTTTTTTATACTTTTTTGGGTTCCTGCTGTCTTCCATAGCGTTTATATGATTCAACAGAAAATTTAAAAACATGGTATATAAAAGTTCATTTTATCTTGTAATTATTTAATAATCATGTTAGCATTTAATTATACAACAATAGCAAATGCAATATTAATTTTTATTTGCGCTGCTTAAATTGTTATTGATTTTTATTAACATATTTGACGCTATGAATTGCCCTTGTAAAATAAGTAATAAAATGCCTCTATACGGGATGATCGTAATTAGTCTTGGCCGATTCAGAGAACTCTGTAGTTTTAATTAATACGCAAAATGAGTTGAAACTTTGCAGATAGACATTTCAAAGGATGCGTTCAAAGGTCCTATGAAAATCCACTAAGAGGCGCATTACAGTGAAAATGCTTGAAATGATATGTAATAAGTAATTGTGGTATAGGGTAGGGTCTCCAGTGATTGGCATGTGTCCCGCATGTATCCCGACGATACATGTAATTGACATCTATCCCGAAATAATTTATAAATAAGAAAAAAAAATAATAAAATCATATATTTTACATATAAGAATTTTAACATTTTGTGTCAAACACTAGAGCATAGGGTGCTAATAACTGGTAAATTGAATAACTAGCAGTGTCAAATCCTGAACATAGGGGGCCACTTACTGATAAAAGGAAAAACTGGCAGTGTCAATTACTGGAACAATGAATGGGGGTCAAATAAAAATTCCTTAAAAAAAAGTAATTGTTATCAAATGTATATATTTTAACATGTATGTGTTTCTGAATGTATTTCGTGCCATATGTACTAACTTAAGATTTCTAAAAATATTTTCGAATGACTAGAACATTAAAAACATTAGAGATTGCTCCAAAAGTGTCAATCACTGGTGCACTTACCTTATTTAAACATTTTATAACATTACGGCATTTAAATCTCTTATTTTTTTTACATTTTAAAGCTTTATGTCACATGCCACTACAAAGAATAATTGTCGCAATGCAAGTGAAGAAGAAAATAATCTGGTTTGCATAAACGGGTGGACTCAACGTAAGTTCTGGGTATAAAAGGATCAAGGGGTATTCTTTCATTACGATGGCTTATTGTTTAACAGGAAGTGTGTTATTCTCGGAAATGTTTTTCAAAAACTTTGTTGCCGTAAAGGCCAAAGTGCAACAGATCACTATAGTGGTCAGGTCGACTATTGAATACATTGTTCATCGATTGCATACTATTGCGCTCATATAGGAAATTTAAAAACTTTTTTTTCCCACAGAATATCTGTGAGTGCATCATTTGAATTGTCTATAAAAATATTTTAGGCTCAATCCGCATTTTAATTATAGCTACAGAGTGCATTGAATAGTCAAAGTTTAATTGCGAACACAAGCATTTATTTTATATTATTTTATTTTTTTAATCAGAGCATTTTAATTTTTTTAAAGAAAACTGAATTAAAACATACATATTATTTTATGTGTAAAAATGGAACTACTTTCAATGTACATTCGATATAATACACGAATGCTCTGTCACGAAGTTAACGGAGTCAACAATTTCCTAGTTCTGTATACTTAAAGTATAAAGCAATATTATTATTATTATTATTATTATTATTATTTTTACATTTGGTCAAACTGTCATCTTTTTTGTAAGGATAAAATCAAACACGCTGCTTTTCTAGAAAAATCACATGTAATTAATACAAATAACAATAATTTAAATGATATTTCAAATGCTTTGTGATAATAAAAATAATAGTCTGCCAAAATAATTTTAATAAAAAAAGTTATTTTCTGTATGCTTTTTGTTCTATATTATCGTAATAAATGTTAAATCCGTTAAAACAGCAATTTTCTAAAATTTTTCAAAATTGTTCAGCAAATTTCTATAATTTGCCCTTACGAAAGAGTCAATATTCGCAGGACAAATGGATATATTTCTATCCTGTTTACCAACTGAACATTCAATCAATAATGCAGTCATATTAGCCAATATTGAAAAAGAATATAGCACAATTTGTTCTAAAAAATATTAATATGCATCCTAAAAATTAATGGTGAACAAAATAGAACTAGATAATTATTATCCTTTTTAAAATGAAAATTGCTTAAAATAAGAAAGAATAAAAATGAAGAAAATCTTATTTCGTTTCTGGAATTTTTTTTTTTTTTTTCTTTTTTTCCCAGTAAGTAAACGATAGTTATTTTTAATCCCAGTTCGCTCCAAAATGAAGGATTTGTTTATCAATGACTGATGATTTCTAATGACATAAACAATACCCGCTAAACTTAATTAAACTAAAAACAGTATTTAAGTAGTATTTAACAAACAAAAACTGCTAGAACTAAATATTTAACACGCTATTAAAATATATGTTTATCTTAAAGAGGAATGGAATTATAGCTGTCACTATCACTAAATATAGTTTTCTAAACGGCACCGAACAATGTCCTAAAAAGATATAATCTATTCTATTTCAGTAAGAAATATTTGGGCTTATAACCCTAAAATCAAATTCAATACTTATAAATTAGAATATTTTGACAATACATTTACTAGTAACAGCAACTATGCTTCCATACACTAAAAATGTTATCTATGGATATATATATAACATATATATTACAGTGTATTATCTTAATATTTTAAAGTTTTATATATTTTTTATTTATTTATTTATTTATTGTAATATGCATCAGTAAGTATGTACTTACCGACATTTCTAATCTTTAAACCACACTTATCGCCAGTATTTTTTGATAGAAATATATCACATCAATATTTTACGGTTAAATAAAGTGAACATTCTCATTCTGGTAAAATGACTCCCTCCTAAAACGCTACACTTGGTAATTATGGCAAATAGAATAGGAAAAGAGCCAAAAACACTTTTAGTTTTTAATCCATTACCTGAAGATTATTTTTTTAATCCTGTTACACTGAAGAGAAAGCTCCTTGTATGAATCTATGAAAAGAATATATTTTAAATGTAAACTTTTATTATATTTGCTATTTCTTTTTTCTTTAATATAGCGTATCAAGTGAACATTATTGAGTTTTCGAATGAGCTGATACGAAATATTATCTTTTAAAATATCACTTATCCTTAAATTATTAGTCATCATCATTCTTAATACTATAATCGATTTTTCATGTTATGTTTTTATAATCAATTTATAAAGTGGTAATTCTAAGAAGTCTATTTACAAGTTCAATTATGTTGATGGTAGTAACTGTGAGGGAGTTGCTCACATATACTTTTATTTCATCAAATTTATTCCATTCTAATTAAATATATATTTATTCACAATTAAAATTTGTTAACCTTTAATAATCCTCTTTATATATGTCAGTCTTATTCCAATTTATTAAATTCTTTATTGGAAATTAAAATACATAACCCTTTCTAGTTTTAAGAATGAATTCAGTAATAAATCCTTTCATCTCCTTTTTAGCATAATGCAATATATATATTAGGGATCTTATACACTATTTAATTTTATTCTCCCTGAAAGTAATTATATTTTTATTTCTATTTCACTGCATTTCTCAATAAAATCTATTTATATTTATAGCTGTAAATGTTCTATTAGAAAATTTCCGTTATATTTTTTATTTGCTTTTGTTCAACTCCAGATACAGATAATGTATTTAATTGCGGTTTAAAATAAAGTAATGACCCATAATTTAGACACCATGTCGCGAGAATTTCGTAATATTTCATGATTACTTGCACCTGTTTGCAACGGTCTTTTTGGCACAAGTGATATATGCCAAGGTAGGGTTGCCATCTTTACAACCGTCTTTTGAGATTTAAAAATTCCCATTAAAATATCATTAAGACAAAGAAAAATGAGTTGGCGCCCTTGGCTTCAAAATGTGGTGATGTTACCACAATGTGGCGGTTTACAAGTGTGCTGTCGGGTTTGATACCACACACTTCGACTAAGATTATCGCGCAATAAACATGTAATCGCTTTGCTCTCTCTCCCGCAAACTTTTAACGGTTTCCTTTAAATAACGAATTTGGTGTTATTGTTATTGTAATTGCCTTTAATTTTATAATAATAATAATATTTGTTTTAAAATAAACTTCAATAAATATTCTACAGTTTAAACTATCTTAGTATCTGTTTTATGTAACGCAATGTACTTTTCTTATCTCTGCAAAATATTTTAAAAGCTTATATTCTTACATGGATTATCCACTATTCTACAGTAACTGGCTACTCTTTTTAACCCTCTGTTTTTATTTCAGATTTCTCTTTCAAGTAATTTTGAACTACTAAGGATTTTTTTTTTTTTTTTACTTTGTCTTTTTTAGACACTTTTACTTATTTTCCATTTAAAGTAGAATATTAAAGTTCTAATTCTATGTTAAACTATTTCGTAACAAATATACACTGCATTCAATTTCAGCCAATTGCTTCAAATAATGTTTTATTTTCGCATTTAGAAAAATTTTATATTACTGTTTAAAATACATTACAGATACTTGTTTACATTATTTAAGCACAACCTTTTTTGATGTTTAAGAAGTTATTTTAATAGAAATCAAGTTATCCCTCTTTGCACAAGTTTCGAAAAGAAAATATAATTTATTTTTCGACCATGTAGATATATTGTAAATAAATTAATTCTGTAATTAAAATCAACTAATTTAAAAGACATCTAATAACTGTAATGAAAGCAGTAACGTCATCAATTAAGGAAAAAAAAAATCTGTACTAATGTGACACAATACAATTTTTCACTATTTATTTCTCATTAATACCTTAGAAATGCATTTGTTGGAATAAAAAAAATATGTATTATGTAGCTATAAATTTGCACGGCTAAATGCTAAAAAAAAAAAAAAAATCAAAGCAGTCTTTGGGACTGCCGATAGAAGTGAAAACTAAGTAACTTGTGAATTGTATCGTTGAGCTATTAGATTATTATTTTCGAATTATTTTTGGTTTGTAAAGAAGTGTTTATGATATTTATTATATGATTCGGTACAATATTTGTAGCTACCCAAATTAAATGAACTAAGCCTTATATTAGATAAAAATATTGATTACTTGTGAAGTTATTTTAATTAGAAGCTGAGATACAAAAGAAAACGGATTCAGGACACCTCAAAACGTGTAAATCAGGTGAAATCTCGAATTGAAGTTTCGATAATATAAAAGAACTTTAAAATATCTTTCGAATGATGTATTAAAAATAATTTAATCATAATTAGAAATTGAAATTTTGAAATATTACAGCGCCATCCGGCGGTAGAAATTTCTGTAAGCTACTGTTCGATTGCAACTCAACAAAGCTTTCAAATGATGTATTACTTATGAAATTATTTTAATTAGTAGCTGAGATACAAAAGAAAACCCATTCAGGGCGCCTCAAAACGTGTAAATCAGCTGAACTCTCGAATTCCACGTTCTATAATATAAAAGTACTTTAAAATATCTTTCGAATGATGTATTAAACATAATAACTATCCCGTGTGCTATTAATGGCGCACAGTAAATTTCAAAGAATTTAGAAGAAAATTGAAGCATTTTGAAATTTGCAACTTTTATTCTTAGTAGAAACCACGTGATGTCAATTGGCAAAAAATATGTTTCTTCCCGAACAGATTCTCTGTGACTGGGTTGTATTGGTAACGAACGCCTGCAGAATTTCATTCAAAGCGTTAGCTGACGATGACGCGAGTTTCATGATTTTTGATCACCCAAAAGTGCTCAACGCGCCTAAAGAAGTTCTCACTTCAAAAAAAAAAAAAAAAAAAAAAGAGAGAGAGAGAGAGAGAGAGAGCGAAAAGCTACTGTGACCTTTAATTACATAAAAATGTGCCTTTTTGAAATTTATGGAGAAGAAAGACACGATAATTTCTATTACCTGCAACAATATTTTGGATTCAAAGTATTAGTATAAAAACTACGCACTAGATATTTACATAATCAATCTTTTACAAGCAAGAACATTATCAGAACTGAATCAAGGTTACTACACTCCATTTCATTTTTCCTGGTTTTTCCACCCCAATTTTTAGGTGGCAATTTCCAATCTGTGAAATTTACTATACAATATTCCTATTTAAGTACATTGGTGAAAGTGACAGCGGAAAGATACGGACCGTGGTAACACTGTAGTATTGAAAAATCGTATTATTGATGGGAACGCAGAACACGGCTTGCAATTAAAATAACGCCATTTTCTAAAGAAATAAAATATCGCAACTAACATTAAGTGTGTGTTTTGTCACATTTTTACTTTCACGTACAAAATATTTTTTGTCAATAAATAAGAAACTTTTTACGATATCTCATTTTACTTACTGTAAATGATTAGTTTAAACCTGTTTCTAAAACATTGATTCTAAAAATGAAATTTGGTTATCAAAAGAAAGCTTAATGGTTGTAAATGCTGATCTTTGGTTCTTTTAAATCATGAGTTTGACTCTGATATAAGGATACATAATGAAAAATAATGTAAAAAAAAAAAAAAAAAAAATCTTAAGTAATTTAGATTATGAGATGTATAACTAAATTATATGTAAAACCCATACTTGATACTAAACATTTACAGTAAATTAAATTTACATCAATGTGAAATACACTAAAGTAAAAAAAAAAAAAAATAATAAAAGAAATGAAGAAAATACACACTAGATTTTCGGTACCGCTAATAAATCGTCATTAGAGCAGAACAGCAAGACGGAAATTTTCTAATTACCAAGTAACAGCGGATTATAGAGACTTCATAACAGCCAATAAAATTGTGGAGATTGTGAAGTAATCAGCCAACAGGATATTGGAAAATACAGAAAAATGGAAATAATAAATGAATATTTTTTTTAATAAGGATTTTATATAATATTTCCAGCAGTAAGACATTAGTTACATTGGTATCTGACTGTGGGTCCCAAACCACGTGGTTATAGAGATTTTTGTTCCCACAGGAGAAAAAAATTATCTACGGTCCTGCCAAAGCAGAAGACCGTAGTTTAATTTATTAATAGGAGGTACATCGAAAGTTGTACTTAAGTTTTGAGAAAAGCTTAAAATGATAAAAAAGGAAATAATAAAAAAGAAAAAACAAATAAATAAATAAAAGCTTGTGGTTGAGTATTACGTCGCACTAATGTTGCGCAGATGGGCAATTGGCGACGGTCTGGAACACACCCCTAGAGGTGGTCCGGAGACATGCCATCACAATTTTGATCCTCCACGGAAGGGATAATAAATAAAAGGAAAAGAAAAAAGAAATGAAAATAAATAAATAAATAATAATTACATTTATACAGATTACATATCATTAACAGAGAAAAGTAAGTCAACGGATGTAGTGATAAAATTTATATTTAATAAATGAGTAATTTTCGTGTAAGGTATTATCAATATGTTTTAACTTATTATAATTATCTGGATTTAATAATATTGATTTCAAGTTTTGCCTTTTAGTTTCATTGCTATTAAATTTAAAATTGTTTTTAATTAATAAACATTTTTCAAATATGTAATGAAAAGGGTTGCCTAATTTCTTACATTTACAAAGTGCATTTGGTGGTTTAATGATTTTAAAAAGGAAAGTAGGGAAAATACCATGTCCTGAGATAAAATATAAAGATATTTTATTTGGGCATATAAAATTAGGATTTGTCATATTAAGAACACAATAAGACAGGGGTGCAATCCCAAAAGTTCCAACTATTATTATTATTATTATTATTATTATTAGAATGGGTAATAAACCAGCATTATAGTTGCTGAAACCCGCCTCTTGTATTCACATTTATTTGCAGAGATTTTTAAATAACTTTGCTTCGAGAATATAGGAAAACGCTCTAGAATTCTAAAAAGGGTTTCTAGAACTCGCTTTCAGAGGAGACTAGAATTTATAAGGATGAAATGGAACTACTTTTTCTAGAGCCACAATTTAGCTTCTAGATGTCAGTTACAGAATTTTTTCTCAGCACATAACAAAATATTTTTATGTAAACTTTCTTTTCAGAACAATATTGAAACAACTATTTACATTTTTTATTATATATATAGTTGAGGAAATTTTCAATAACGACTACATATATATATATATATATATATATAGCATCATATATATATATATATATATGCGAATAAAATTCTAACACTATCAAATTATTTTTGTTAAAATTTTGTTCAAGAATTTTATCAAACTGGGTTAAGAATGTTAAATTGTAATTGGTATCAGCTATAATTCAAATTAATATTGTTCTTATAAATTATTTTTGGAATTTTTAATTAAGAACTGATGCTAATACGAATGGTATTTATACATTTTTTAAAACAACCAATTGCACAAAAATGAAAATTTTCTCTTACTAGTTCAAGGAAGAAAAATAAAAGTTTCATTTACTTACATCTTAAGTAATTTAATCCAAAAACTAATTAATCTCATTAAAAAAAAGATGCTTAATAGTTTCGGAAATTAAGTAAAGATATTTCGTTTTTCGATGTTTGAAAGCAAATCTTAAAGCAGAAAATGTAATGTTTACAGAATATATTAGAGATGAAAAATAATAATAATAATAATAATAATTTATATGTTTAAATTTGACAGTTGACTGTAAAACAAATAATTATTTAATTGTTTAAGCTAATTTTAGAAAATAAGTTAATATATTCAATTTAAGTATTTTTAGAAGATAAAAAAAATATATATATCGCTTTTAATTTATATATAACTATGAAGCATAAATCGATACTAGCAGGTAATTTTTTTAAGCAAAATAGTAGTTTTTTAAATGCTTAAAACCTGCATGAGTTCATTAAAAGATCACAATGAATAATTCATGTATCGTTTTGGTGGAAAAATATTTTTCAGAAGAAAATATAAATGAACACTTTTTTTTTTGAAAAGATTTAATTTTTGCTAATTTTGTTTTTATATTTATTTTGTACTCCTCAAATTTTAAATTTTAAATTTATAAATCTAATTTAATTAACATATACATATATATATATATATATATATATATATATATATATATACATATATATCGTAATAAGAGCGTCTGATAAAATTTAATATTTCTTACAGGATTTTTTCTTTTTTTCGAAAAAATATTAATTTTTAACAAAGGAGTATAAATTGAAAATGACAGTAACTTCCATTATTATAATTTTAGGAGAATTGGAGTTAGGCATAATATATACATGTATTTGACAGAAATGTACGGCAAAAATGAATCAATAAAGTGTTAAATTGTAATAAATTTACCTATTCAAGGGTATTCGGATGATAAAATACAGTGAAACCCATAATCCGGAATAGTATAATCCAGCAGAACACATAAACCGACAAAACCGACATTAATGTCTTCTTCTGTTTTTTTTTTTTTTTTTTTTTTTTTTTCGTTATTGGCTTCCCTTAAAAAAAAAAAAAAAAAAAAAAAAAAAAAACTCAACCAGTAAATCGTAATTGTACTCAACTTATTATTTGCAGCATGCTTTCCAACTATTATGAAACGTCAGTAAAGTTTACGCATTTTAATTTAATTTTATTAATTTGCAGACTAGCGTGAATTTTTTACAGATTAATAAGGATGATGGCGAAAATTCCGAAAAAGAACACAGGAATTTTTGTCTCGGAATGGCAAATCTAAAAGTCAAGCTAATTATTTTCATTTAAGGATAAAATACCATGAAAAACGATTATAATGGACTTTATCCGCGTTACGTATTAAAACCCTGACACGTGATTACTACAGGGAAAAATACAGAATTATAATGTTTGCATTTGTGTTTCATGGGGAAATGTTTGCATTCTATAGGGAAATATTTGTATCTTAAAGGGAAATTAATAGGGAAATGGAGAATCAGAAGTCACATGTTTGGTATGATTTAGCCTTGAACACAAGAAAACGGATATTGTCCATTACCAAAGAAGAAAAAAAAAACTACAAATGATTATAAATATTGTTCAAGCCACAGCCATGAATAATATATATATATATATATATATTTATATATATATATATACATATTAATTTAGCTATGTGACGGATTTGAGATCTACAGTTACAATTGTTTTATCTCGAATGATTACAATTCATAGTAACGGTAGACATAGAAATCGCAAACATTTATGTCCGCATTTGATAGGATTCAAATGCATATGTATAAAAATGATTATGGTGGTAGTAAAATATATCGTATTTTTTAAAGCCAATACTGTTGCCTTGATTGATTTTTTGTCTGTTAATAATATTTTGTCATATATCACGGGTTTGCAACACCCATTGTTTATTTCTTTTAAGATTTTTTTTATATTCTTTTAAATTAACAGTGATATACATGTCAAGATTTTATCAAGAAAAAAAAAATGCATCTAGAACAAAGCGCATTTTTAAAAACACGTTTGTTTTCAAACGTTAAAAGCTCTTTATGTTTTAGGGAAATATGACATAATTTATAAATTTTGTCTCATATATCAATAATACGATTCTGTTATTTAACCCGAGAGCGTCATTTTTTATAACTCTAGTAGTCGCATGTCGGTCTATTCCCCGCGCTGTTTAGTGTTAGAAGAAAGCCGAAAGAAAGGCAGTAGAGAAATAAGAACTGCCTTTAACTCAGCTTCTCGCAAAACTTGAACCTGTCTGAAAAACTGGAAGTGGGAAGAAAAATGAATCAACGTTACTGGTCGGGTCGCGGTCAAATAGACCGATTTGAGAGTAAAATGTTTTTAACTGCTCAAAAAATAGCAGGAATGACTTGAAAACATACTATGCTAGAGCTAGAGGAAATCCACCCAAGGTCTGTTACATAGAGTTTTTCCACTTTACTTTTAAGGGGTGATCTGTAGGAGTAATTTATAAACGATGGGTGGCGAATAGACCGATATGCGACTACTAACGGGTTAATTGACTACACGGCGTACCCTTACTGAAATTTAAGGTTTTCTAAAACTTTTTTTATGGTTTTATCTAGGTTTTCAGGTATTTAAAAGGTTTCTTTGAAGTTTCGCTAAAAAATACTTCCTGAAAAGAAACCTCATCTAAGTTTTCTTTAGGTTTTATTCTTAAAACCTCCTGAAAACCTACGTGGTTTTATGTTTTCTAGAGGTTTCCCAAGGTTTCGGATAAATACATCGGTGATAATAAGTTTCCCTATGGCATTTGGATAATATCTACAGTCAAAAACGTTTTTCAAACGTTTTATTTTTAAAACCTTTTAAAACCTGCACTGTTTTCGGTTTTATAGATGTTTCCCAAGGTTTCAGATAAATACATCGAGAATAATAATTTTTTATATGGTATTTAGATAACACATCCACTATACCTACAATAAAAAATGTTTTTTAAAGGTTTTAATTTTAAAACCCTTTAAAACCTGCACCGTTTTAGGTTTTATAGAGGCTTCCAAAGGTTTCAGATAAATACATCGATGATAATAAGTTTTCCAATGGTATTTAAATAATACCACCACTATACCTGCAACCAAAAACTTATTTATTTAGTTTTAGTTTTTGAACCTTTGAAAACCTGCACTTTTTTAGGTTTCATAGAGGTTTCCCAAGGATTCGGATAAATACATCGATGATAATAAGTTTTTCCATGATATTCAGAAAATACCTCCGTTATGCCTCAATCAAAAATGGTTTTATTTAGGTTTTATTTTTAAAACATCAGAAACCTCCCTTACTAAAATTTATATTTCTAATAATGATAATATATTTCTAAACTTGTACCTGACTAACTTAGAGTAGGTTTTTAATAATAAAATTATCTTCTACATCTAAGGAAAATTTAAACCTTTTAGATTTCAATTAAAAATTAAAATAATAATAATAATAATAATAATAATAAAAACAATCAAAATTTAAAAATATATTTGATAAATAATTATATTGATAAATAATTATATGTAATTATTTGATATAATTACATAAATAAGATATTTTTTAATAAATAAATTACAAAACAATTAAATTAAAACACAATAAATCTTATATTTCATATATGTATCTGAAAAACTATATTTAAATTTATTTTATAAGTCTTTCGTTAATGAAAAGATGTGTCAAATTAAATTCACTAACAAAAGAGATCATGTAAAGATATTGATGTAAGATATTAAAAAAAAAAAAATATGCATTAAAAAAAATCACCTTTTTTTTTGGGGGGGGGGGGGGCGGGGGGGAGTGTGGGTAATAACTGAATGAACTTATTTCTTGAATACTTCCTTTTAAATTCTAATCTTTTAAATATTTAGAAGTAAACACCTATAACGTAAGTAATAAATAATAATAATAATAATAAAATAGAGAGCTTATGATTAAAGTTATGAATAAATGGTAAATTAAAATTTACAGAAGGAATTTTACAGCATAGGTTAATCATATTAGTGATTGCTTACAATGTATTCCCAAAACTTTTTAAATGGTACGGGGAGAGAAAATAAAAATAAATTAATTAAAAAATAAAATAAATTAAGAATTCTGTCAAAGGAAGAATTTAGTTTAGCACGGAGGGCTATTAATTTCAATATGTAAAAAAATTTTTTTTGTTCTTATTTTTTAATATTATTTTTTATCTCATTTTTTTACAGTAAAACTGGGACACGTACTTTTTAAAATGACTGAAATGAATTAAAATGAAGCGTTGCCACCTAAATTTCATACTTTAGTTAATAAAAAAAATAAAATAAAATAAAGAAATATAAATAATTGTTGCGTCAAAAAACATTTTGTACCCCTCAGATTCAGAAAAATCGCCCCTTTTGTTTGGTACTGAATTTGTACCGAGCCACGTACTTTTTAAAATGACAGAAATGAATTAAAACGAAGTGTTGCCACCTAAATTTCATACTTTAGTTAACCTAAAAAGAAAATTGATTGTCATGTCGAAAAACTGTTTGTTCCTCTGGATTCAGAGAAATCGCCCCTTTCATTCGGTACCGAATTTTTAACGATAGGACTGATACTTCTAATTTATTTTGGTGTTACAAAAAACTGGTCTATAAAAACTCCAGATTGAAACGTATAGTCCTCCGTCCCAATAATGAAATTAGGAATAAAAATTTAGGTCTTAAAATTAAAAATGGCAACTGAACAAAAATTTTACAATTTCATATTAATTCACAAGAAACATTTATATTAGCTTTAATTTTTTTTTTTTTCCTCTTCTTTATTTCTGATTTTTTTATTCGTTAATTTCTTTTACATAAAAATTATGAAGAGACTCAAAAATATAATACATGATAAATCTAATATAATACATTACTTTAAAAAAAAAAAAAAAAATTGTATTGTTTTCTATTCAAAATATTTATTTTATTTATTATTATTACGGTTAACATTTTTATTTCATTCCGATATTGCTAACTTAAAATCGTTTACATTAAAAAAGATAATTTTTTTATTTCCTTTAAAATATTTTCCATCAAAATTCTTGAGTACATTTTTCATGTAACTCTTTATTTATTCATTCATTTTTTGTTTCATTCAGAATTTAAAAGAAAAAGTACATTTAGAATTTAACCTGCATTGTACAATCTCTCTCTCTCTATATATATATACATGTATTTCTTTCTTTCTTTCTATTTTTTTCTTTCTTTTTTGAAAGGGATTAAAATCCGAGTTTTAAAGCCCTTAAATGCTTTCATATCTCAAGGTCTAATTCATTCTTTTCAAGTTCAATGCATTTTCATAGTAAAGGTTATTCCAAGAAAAACTTCTAAATTCTTTAGATAGTATTATCTCTATCTTTCAGTCTGCAGAGAAAATTATCTGTTCAACAATACCCCCTGTTCAACAACCGAAATACCCAATTCAATGAACAAACAGATTAACATTTGCTTCTAGAAAAGTATTTTCAAAGTTGTCTTCTACGGAATTTCTCTCCTAACCCTACCCCAGGGAAACTGCTGATGTGTCACTTGATTCTACCCTTCCCATAGAAAAAGTGATCCCTTGTGCGATGACATTTGACATGCAAAGAAGTGGACAAAAAATTTCCGGGCGTTTTGGTATTTTAAGCATATCCTGAAATTCCAGCTACGGTAAAGAAAGGGTTAAGGTTTTCTAAAGCCTTTTTTATGGTTTAATATAGGTTTCCAGGCATTTAAAAGCTTTTATTGAAGTATGATTAAAAAAATACCTTCCGAAAAGAAACGTCATCTAAGTTTCTTTTAGGTTTTTTTAAAAAAATCTCTTGAAATGTTACATATTTTTAGGTTTATAGAAGTTTTTCAAGGTTTCGGTTACATACATCGCTGATAATAAGCTGATAAGTTTATTTTTAACTTATTATTACTCATTAACTTATTATTACTCATTGAATAAATATTTTAATTAGTAAAATAATAACAATTTTGTGTATTATTATTAATAATTATCAGTTTTAATTTCTACGGAACAAAACATAATATTTAAAAAAAAAAAAAAGAAAAAAACCCTAAAAAACAATTATTCAATACTCAAAATTAATCTGAGATTCATTAATATTTTTCCATTAATTTATCAAAAACATAATAAATATTAATACATTCATCTCATAAATCAGAAAATAACACGCTTTTAAAATTATTTTCAGTTTTAACCCATTAACCGCCAAAACTAGAAATAATGATTTTTTTTCTGAATAAAAACAGTAACGTTCATTGTTTTGATAATAAAATTATGAAAATTAGTCTTATCTTGCTAAAAATAGAGTGTTATATTTGTACAACGTCAGTGAGATAAGAATATAGAATTAATAAATATAAATGTTTACGGAAATTCCCTTGAGGGCGCATAAAACAGAAAAAACTACAGATGACTAAAAAGTAATTATTTTATTTCGACAACATTTTTAGAAGCTTTTTATATGAAATTGGCTTTCTCATCGTATCTTTGTCTCACGCTAATAAACAAAGCCCCTCCATTTTAAATTAAATATAAGTTGCTCAATTTGTTGCTTCTTAGCTTAGTTGGTTAGAGCGTCATGTTAATAACGTGAAGGTCGAGAGTTCGATTCCAGAAGGCCCAACTGGTTAATTTTTACAGATAATAAGTAAAAAATGTGTCAATTGATAAAAGAAAATTTTTTGTTCCCTACACAGTATTTCAAGAAGAGTTTTTTAAAGAAGTGTTTTTTCTTTTTAGATATTACAAAACGCAAAATATTTTTGATATTAAAAAAGCTCAAAATAAAAAGTTTTAAGTAAAAAATACATTAATTAATATTTTTAGAAGCTTTTTAGAAACTTTTTATTGAAATTGGATTTCGTTATCGCGTCTTTCTGTCACGCTAATAAGCAAGACACCTCAACGTTAAAGTAAATGTCAGCGGTTTTTATTGCCGCTGGTTGGCTAAGTTGGTTAGAGTGTCAAGTTCCTAATGCGATGATTGTGAGTTCCATTCCCGATTCCCGGAGGAGCGATGCATTAAATTTTGCAGATAATTAATAGAAAATATGTCAGTTGATAAAAGAAAATTTTTCATTGTCTACACAGTACTCTAAGAAATTTTGAAGAGTTTTTTTAAGCAGCTTTTTTTTTCCTTTTTTAAATACTAAATAGCATACACACACACAAAAAAAAATTATAGATATGTATTAGAAGCTTTTTATTGAAATTGGATTTTTGTCATCGTGTCTTTGTGTCACTCTGAAAATTAAGGCACCTCCATCCTGAGGAATTTCGATAGTTTCTTTTAAGAAGCTTTTTGAGTTACTAAAATGCATAAAATAAAAATTTAGTAAAAATAAAAATAAATAAATAAATATAAAATAAATAAATAAAAATAACACTGAAAGTTTTTTATTGTTGTGAAGCCCTAAAAAGCCTGAAAAAATAATAAAAAAAATATTATTGCAGAGACATGCTATAAAATCATAAAAGTTTCAACAACAAGAAAATTTTAAAGAAATGTATAGATATTTCCCTTTTGCAAAAGATAAAAAAGATTAAGTATTCCAAATATTTCAAAAAAGCATTCGAGAAAAATATCTTTTTATATAAGTATTTGATAGAATTTTCTAGAATGTTCTATGACTTTTCTTGACTGTTCTTAAACTTTTGGTTAGAGCGTCATGCTGATAACTCGATGGTCCCGGATTCGGTCCTCGACAGACGATATGGTACTTTTTTGCAGATAATAATAAAAAAAAAATGTCTATTGATAAAAGAAAATCTGCTGTTGTCTACACAATAAGTAATTTTGATTATTTTTTTTTTTAAGGAGCTTTTTTTTTTTTTTTTTTTTTTTTTTTTTTTAACTAAATGCACAAAATAAAATTTAAGTAAAAAACCATTTTTTTTAAATTAGAAGTTTTTTATTGTGAAGCCCTTAAAAGCATAAAATAAAAATTTATTCTGGCAAAGACATGCTACAAAGAAATGAATGTTTCAAAACTAAGAAAATTTTAGAGAAAAATATAGGTATTTCCCTTTTATAAGAGATGAAATTTTTTAATGTTCAAAATATTTTTAAAAGCTTTCGAGACATTTGAAATTTATAGCCTAACTAATGATTATACAAAAACTAATAACTAAGAATATTAGTCTCGAAAGCTTTTTAAAATATTTTGAACATTAAAAATTTTCATCTCTTGCAAAAGGGAAATACCTATATTTTTCTCTAAAATTTTCTTAGTGTTGAAACTTTCATTTCTTTGTAGCATATTTTTTGCCACAATAAATTTTTATTTGGTGCTTTTTAGGGCTTCACAATAAAAAGCTTCAAACGGTAAAAAATTGTTTTTTACATAAATTTTATTTTACAAGTTATGTACACTCAATCAGATATAAAGATATTGAAATTTTTTTTGTTTGAACAGTGTTTCACATTTGAAATCCATTTTAAACTTAAAACTATTTTCCAGATCTTTATTATAATTATAATAATAATAATAATTATTATTATTATTTTTTTTTTTTTGTCATAAAAAAAAAATATATATATCTATTCTTTTCTCACTAAAAAACAATACTTAATATAAAATACGTTTTTTAGTTAACTGTTAAGCGCGATTATTTCTGGTGTTGCGTGAACGCAACACCAGCGGGCAATGGGTTAATCTCAAAACTCTAGTTTAAATAATCAAGAACGACGTAATCGAGGCCCGTCGGCTGAATGGTGAGAGCGCGTAACTATAAACCCGATGTCTGTCAGTTCGATCCTATCCGGCCGCAAACGTGATAGAAAATGATTGAAAGAACGGAAGTTCAGTAATTTCTCCCCAGATGTCAGCATCAAACATACAAAATGAAACCGAAGCCGTAACTTCATGGTTCTTTATAAAAACCTTTTGGTATTTATAAAAAACCTGAAATAAATTTTATAGAAATACCTTAACCTATAGAGGTATTGATGGAGCTTTTATTATGGCTTTATTTTGCACCATTAAAGCCTTGATAATACCTTATTTTAAATACCTCTAAAACCTGTAAAATACCTGTTTAAAGAAACCTAAGGAAAAACCTTCAAAAAACATTGGGAAGGTATTTAAAAAAAACTTTGTATGTGTATTAAAAATACCTACATGAGTCATGGTATTTATAATGAGCATTTAGAAAACCTTTTGGTATTTATAAAAAACCTGCAATAACTTTCTGAAAAATACCATAATGTACTCGTGAGGAACATGTGGTGGTATTAATACATCTTTTATTATGGCTTTATTTTGCACCATTAAAGCCTTGATAATACCTTATTTTAAATACCTCTAAAACCAGTTAAATACCTGTTTAAAGAAACCTTAAAAAAAACTTAAATAAAACCTTAAAATTTTAGTAAGGGTACAATTGCTATATATACAAACTAGCCAGGTTATACAAAAAAAGACAATTGTTTTTTTAGTAGCATTCGGCAGCATTTTTCATATGCGATATGTAGTGATTCAGCGCAAAACGCAAACTAAAGTATTTAAAAAAAAAAAAAAAAAAAACTAAATGAAGAAATAAATATGTTTTATATCTTCAAGGAATCTACAGTCGGCTGCAAAATTATTCGAGCACTAGCAATAATCCTTGCCAAAAAAAAAAGTACACTTAATACAGCTTTGTTAAATAAATCCTTGTCGAGCCATGTCCTAATCAGTCTAAGAACATGATTCGACAAGGATTTACTTAGCAAAACAGTCTTAAGTGTACTTTTTAAATATAGGAATTATTGGCTAGTGCTCGAATAATTTTGCAGCCGACTGTACATAGGCTAAGTTGGAAAAATATGACACGTTAGATAAGATGACACACAATTTTCTTATATGCAGGAACTATAAGGGGGACGCCGTATAATCTTAGGACAAACACATAAGTAATGAGACGCATGTTTAATTCTTTGTGAAACTTTATGTATTTCCTAGATTAGTTTCGATCGATAATTCATATCCAGATATTTTTTAAAAGTACTATATTAGACCTTTTTCATAGCTCCATAAAAGGGGTGGTTTTAATTTTTAATTTTTAATTTTTGAAGTTTATAGGTGGATTTAATTTTTATTCAACGTCATGTTATAAGATGTTTTGTTGTCTCCATTGTTCTTTTACCATTTGTATATTATTTTTATCAAAATGTTAAAAAATATAATAAATATTTAATTTACAAATTTATTCATCAACCTCGAAAGTTAATTTCAGGAAATTTTGGAGTGAAAGGCTGATTTTTTATACCAACTATGTGAAAAATACCAGAGCCGGGATTCGAACCCGGGCCTTCCGCTTCACGTGCGGATGCTCAAACAATTGAGCTACCCTGGCTGATTACCAGCCAGGCATTTCTCACATAACATTCGTTGGCAAAGTCACAGAGTCTGTAAACATAGCTATACCAAGTGACATTAATATTCATGGCACAACTCCAATAGACCACGAAATTTTAATTTAATTTAGAAATTTATTCATCTACCTTCAAAGTTAATTTCAGAAAATTTTAGAAAATTTTGGAGTAGAAGGCTGATTTTTTATACCTATTATGTGAAAAATACCAGAGCCGGGAATCGAACCCGGGCCTTCCGCTTTACGTGCGGATGCTCAAATCATTTAGCTACCTTGGCTGATTACTGGCCAGGCATTTCTCACATAACATTCGTTGGCAAAGTCACTGAGTCTGTAAACACAGCTATATCAAGTGACATTAATATTCATGGCACAACTCCAATAGACCACGAAATTTTAATTTAATTTAGAAATTTATTCATTAACCTTGAAAGTTAATTTCAGAAAATTTTTGAGTGGAAGGCTGATATTTTAAACCAACTACGTGAAAAATACCAGAGCCGGAAATCGAACCCGGGCCTTCCGCTTTACGTGCGGATGCTAAAAACCATTGAGCTACCCTGGCTGATTACCAGCCAGGCATTTCTCACATAACATTCGTTGGCAAAGTCACTGAGTCTGTAAACACAGCTATATCAAGTGACATTAATATTCATGGCACAACTCCAACAGACCGCGAAATTTTAATTTAATATAGAAATTTATTCATCAACCTTGGAAGTTAATTTCTGAAAATAAATTTCTAAATTATATTAAAATTTTGCGGTCTATTGGAGCACAAATTTGCATTTTTGAGGAATGAGTGCATGTATGTGAACTAGAAAAATAAATAAAAAGGTGTGAAATACTTTAGTTGTCGAAGACGATACGCTTTCTTTTTATAACATTCGTAATTAATTAATAGCAAAATATTTAAAATAATAATTATTTTCAGATATAAATGATAAAAGTTTTTGTCGTGTCTTTATGAAAACTTAAAAAAAAAAAAAAATTACGAACAAAAACTGCATTTCAGGTGACAATTAAAAAATACTTTTTTTTTTTTTTTTTTTTAGATTGAAAACAGCGTTTTAAATTTTTTTATGTTGCATTAGCTAAAATTTTGATGAATATAAACAATAAAGACTCTTCTAGAATGTTCGAAGGATGTTTCAAAAGATGATCTAATAGTCCATAAAATTATGTGTTGCTTTATTGCAACAATTTTTAAAACTTAAAATTTTCTAAAAATGTTTTCTCCTTTCTAATGCCGGGTGAAACGTATAAATTATTTGTTTCAGAAGTCAACCATTATCAAAATCTTTGTAACTTCATAGTTGCGATTACCCGTAACAGTCCACATTAATTTACTTAAACTTTATAACTTCTTCACACACTATAAAAGCAAAAACACTCTTGCTTTTGCTTCCAAGGCATGAGTTGCTTGCATCTGAAGAAGAAAGGCCACGTCCTTTCAAAACCAGTTGTGTTTGTTTTGATTTTATGGTGTATGAAGGAGTTTCAGTGTTTAAAATATCTTATATTTGCCTCCAAGGCAAATGTCTTTTGCACATGAAGAAGAAAAGACACACCCTTCCGAAATCGGTAGTGCTTGCTTTGATTTTATTGTGTATAAAGAAGTTTTAAAATGTATATTATACTATTATATTATACTATTATGTATATAATACAATCGTAATATTATGTATATTACACTATTATGCTATTATTTATATTATACTATTATGTATATAATACTATTGTACTATTCTTGTAAAGTCTTCTTTACGTAACTGAATCAAATAAACACTGAATAAAAATCGCATAAAGGTTTCTTATTTTTTGTAGTGAGGGAGAATGTTACAGGGAATGGTAACTTTGTATCTTCAACAACACAAGTTATATTAAGAAAGTTATAATATATACAAAGATACAGAACAATTAAAAGTAAAATGAATTCACATCAATATGAGCATTTGTTAGACTCGAAAGCCGATTTCTTTCTATCAATTAATGCATGATTAATTAATTTTGTAAAGATAAGAATTAATAATTTATCCCAATAAGAACCGAAATGGGAAAAAAAAGATAAAATAATCTAAAAGAAATTTTATATTAGAAATGATAAATTTTGAATATTTACTTTAAAGAATTATGTATAATTAGTGAAAGTTAAAAATTTTTATTTTAACGTTATTATTTTACAATCATAGAAACATATTATTGTAGAAATTATGTATATATATATATGTATATTAGGGTGCATCGAAAAACGCGTTTTTTCTGCAATTCAATTCTAATAGCGCGGGAAACTTGCGCACAGGCGTCATTATAAATGAAAAAATATTAAATTTTTTTTTTTTCAAAATTTGAAATCGCGCAGAAGGCCTAAAGTTACCAAAAAAGCCAAAATACCGGTAAATTAAAAAAAAAAAAAAATGCAAAAATTACAAAAAAAAATACATTTTTTGTTCTAATAGTGAAAAAAGTGTTTTTAAGAGTGTCCTTAATGCATACAAAATATAATTAGACCCATTCTTGTTTTACTGAATTCGCGCAAAAAGCCTAAAGTTGCGGGTTGTATCGTAAAAAAACGATATTTCATGATTTTCGACGATTTTTAAACATGTGCCAAAACCCATAAAAGTTTTATTTTTAATTTGTAATAGTGTAAAAACCATTCAAAATAGTTTTCCCAATCCAGAAATAATACTTTCAGACCTGTTATTCCTTAAATGTATTCGCGCAAAAGATCTAAATTATAGTATAAGTTAAGTTATAGAGTCCCGTAAAAATGCCGTTTTCCATATCTGATGAGTGTTTATTTAACACATTAAGGTTTGTAATAAGACAAACAAGTGATTTACAAAAAATGTATCAGCCAAACATATCATATTGCAGCTCTGAGCTCATTTCTGTGCTGAAATGACCCAGGACTCACGGCGAGGACGTGGCTGCAAGGCGAGTCCCACTTCCACCCTACCCAACTAACCAACCAGGGTGAATTTTATTTGCAATATTTACAGTAACTATTTACTTTGTACAGTGCATATATGTTCGTTGTAGACAAAAGGTTATTTACATAGAAGCCCCTTTGAATTCTGACTTTGAATTAAATGTGGGCATCAGCTAACTTGATTTTTAAGTAGCTCTAATATAACCATCTCGATTTTCATGCCCGCACACTTTTTCTGCTGCTTCTGTAACCAGTTTTACACACATCTCAACTGACTGGGTGTGGCATGGGAATTTGAGGTAGTTAAACTCTGGTAGCGCTTTGTCTTTCAATAAAGAAGCAATGTATTCCGTTGGCATCTCAGACAGTAGTGGCGGCGGTGTTAACTTGCAGATTGACCAATCAATTAGTTCAGTATAGTCGTTTGCACTAAAATTTATTGAAGGTATTTTGGAGTCTCTTACATAACCTTCAGCTGATGGCTCATTTCTGGATTTAAGGATCCTCCTGTAGTCATATGCACCTGTTTGGTTTGGTATAAAGAAAAACTACACTGTGAAAGATGGACCGAAGCATATTTTGAAGGTAGTTAAAACAACCAGGCATCTACCGGACAATATCAAGCAAATCATTGATCCAGTAATTCAAAGGAATGCATTCTTCTGCCACCCTGAAAATATGATGTTGGCTATGATAATGGATGAGAGACCACACATTAGAGAACTTGGCTACAGGAGGATCCTTAAATCTAGAAATGAGCCTTCAGCTGAAGGTTATGTAAGAGACTTCAAAATACCTTCAATAAATTTTAGTGCAAACGACTATACTGAACTAATTGATTGGTCAATCTGCAAGTTAACACCGCCGCCACTACTGTCCAAGATGCCAACTGGATACATTGCTTCTTTATTGAAAGACAAAGCGCTACCAGAGTTTAACTACCTCAAATTCCCATGTCACACCCAGTCAGTTGAGAGTTGTGTAAAACTGGTTACAGAAGCAGCAGAAAAAGTGTGCAGGCATGAAAATCGAGATGGTTATATTAGAGCTACTTTAAAATCAAGACAGCTGATGCCCACATTTAATTCAAAGTCATAAGTCAAAGGGGCTTCTATGTAAATAACCTTTTGCCTACAACGAACATATATGCATTGTACAAAGTAAATAGTTACTGTAAATATTGTAAATAAAATTCATCCTGGTTGGTTGGTTGGGTAGGGTGGAGGTGGGACTCGCCTTGCAGCCACGTCCTCGCCGTGAGTCCTGGGTCATTTCAGCACAGATTAAAGGTTGAAATGAGCTGAGAGCTGCAATATGATATGTTTGGCTAATACATTTTTTGTAAATCACTTGTTAGAGTCTTATTACAAACCTTAATGTGTTGAATAAACACTCATCAGATATGGAAAACGGCATTTTTACGGGACTCTATAACTTAACTTATACTATAATTTAGACCTTTTGCGCGAATACATTTAAGGAATAACAGGTCTGAAAGTATTAATTCTGGATTGGGAAAACTATTTTGAATGGTTTTTACACTATTACAAATTAAAAATAAAACTTTTATGGGTTTTGGCACATGTTTAAAAATCGTCGAAAATCATGAAATATCGTTTGATTACGATACAACCCGCAACTTTAGGCTTTTTGCGCGAATTCAGTAAAACAAGAATGGGTCTAATTATATTTTGTATGCATTAAGGACACTCTTAAAAACACTTTTTTCACTATTAGAACAAAAAATGTATTTTTTTTTGTAATTTTTGCAATTTTTTAAAATTTACCGGTATTTTGGCTTTTTTGGTAACTTTAGGCCTTCTGCGCGATTTCAAATTTTGAAAAAAAAATTTTTAAATATTTTTTCATTTATAATGACGCCTATGCGCAAGTTTTCCGCGCTATTAGAATTGAATTGCAGAAAAAACGCGTTTTTCGTTGCACCCTAATGTATATTCTGTAATATAATTATTGAATATTTCTAATTACATAAATTTCAGAATAGTCTACATTTAAATGTAAGACAATTTTTGAAAAAAAAAAATATCAAGAAAAATGAAAAAGAAAAAAAAAATCTACTTACATAACCCGAAAGTTTTATGTGTCATATTTGACTAATAGGATGATTTCCATCTTGCATACATTTTCAGAAAAGCAAAAACAAAACTGAATCGCTAAAATGACGAGAATTGAATATTCATTTTTAAATGTGCATTCTCATCAAAGATATATTTTAAGCCGGTTTTAAATAACTCTCTAGCTTTTTTGTTATGTAAAAACCACATCACTCAAACCTAAATCGTTATTGCTGTTATTTTCATTATCTTTCAAATATTTATTATTAAAAAAAAAAAAAAAAAAAAAAAAAACTTTGCGACATTTTTGTCGCAAAGTTAGAAATATATTTTTACAATTAAATTGGTTTCTAATGCGTAAGTTATCATGTTGTTCAAAACAGCAAATGGCTAAAAATCATTGATGATAAAGAACGTCACCACCAGTTTTCTTTTCAATGCTTTATTTACATTTTTATATTCCAATAAATACAAATTTAATAAAGTTTGTTTGATTACAATAAACTGCTAAATTTTAAATATTCATATAAAGAAATAAAATTAAACTTTCTATAAACATGTATGTTACATCAAAAATGTTCTAATTCATTTGTTAAAGAAACAATATCTATGACGATGATTGACAGTCAAATTGCATTTAATGATTTTTAAATTTAGTGAAAAGAAAATAATACTTCACTCAAAGATTAAATGCTTAAAGACCGTCAATTACAAAGAAATGAGGCGGATAGATTTCCATTAAAACTTTGACGCTTTTGTGGATGTACACTGAGTATTTTTAATTTATATTAAATTGAGTTAACTCATTTTCTATCTTCCTGCATTAAATGCGTTTCTCAAAGTTTCCATAAGAATAATATGTATCTTTGTAAAAGAGAATAATTTATTTATTATTACCCAATGTTTAAAATGCTGAAACATTAATTGTATTTTTTACTTGTAAACGCAAAATCTATTTACTATAAATGCAGATATCACTTTCTTTCTGTCAAATTAAGAAGATTTTTTTTTTTTTTATTGCAGACATGAAAAAATAATATTTTACTGGTTATCTTCAATAGTATTATACATTATCTTTATAAAAGAAATAAATAAAGATTTACTATTGTTAAACATTTGTAAAAGATACGCAACACATGATGGCGTCTGAAGTTGACTTCGACAGCTATCTGCGTAAGTGTGTTTGTGAGCATGTTTTAATAAAATAAATACTCCCTGAAAAATGCATTGCATAACCCTAGTGAATTCAACGGAATTCACTAGAGCGACAATGACTTCTTTTTATACTCTTTGGAAAAAAAGCATCAGTGTTGGAATGCTACATTTTACTGAAAATCTTTCCGCCAAACTCGATGGTTAACCTCAAGTAATTCGCAAAATCATCATCAAGGCCGATCATTGTTGAAGCCTATAAATGCTTTTATGTTTTCCGTGGAAATTTACGACAATTTTTACTCCAAGACATCTAATAAAAGAAAAGGTATTTTTACTTGGTAAGTATATTATTACACACTCTATTGTTAAATTCTGTTCAAATTTCAAAGTATGTGGGACATATAATGTGGAAAAGTTTTTAGTTTTTGTGACTATCTGTAAAATAGAAAGTATTTCTGAGACTAAAAAGAAAGGCACATATAGATGTTATGACAAACTTACAAACAAATTCGCAGCGCTCTACGCCCAAATGTTTTGATTTATGTGAGCTACAAGAACACTGTGTGTCGTGCATAATGTGCAGCATATTTGAGCCACAAATAAATGGCGACAAGTGAAACTAACTACATTAGTTATAAATACCTTTCAGAATTGGATTAGCTCCAAATTAATTTAAGCCCCTTACAAAAGTTGCTTGTTAACTCTGACAATAGCTAGTTCTCCTTAAAAAAAAAAAAAAAAAAAAAACTTTGAGCAAAAATTAAATCATATATATCACGCTAACACAGCAGATATTTCTGTCAAAAAGGATTAATGTGCTCTGCAGAAAAATATTTTTAATTAACCTTATTGCTATACTGAATTTCGTGAATGATGTTGAAGAAAAAAACAATAAAAATACAAAAATATTATTCAGATTGACTTTAAATACAATTTTTTTTCTTTCTACTATTATGATCTGTATTATTATTATATATTTATAATATGTAAGCCCGCCTTCATTATTCATTCTTACAAAATTCTTCGCAAAAAAATACAATAAATTCATAAATGTAAAAACAAGTATTATTCAAAAATTAAAATTAATGTTTATTAAAAAAAAAAAAAGTTATTATTTTAGATTAAATCCTCATTGTAATCTTGTTTCTTATATATGCACATGAAATGTGTATTCGTGAATTTTTAAAGCCATAATTTAGCGAATGAAATGGCAAAATCTGTTTTAAAAATTAAACAGATTTTTCTAAATTGCATTTTTCGGAATTTAACTGAAAATGTGGTTTATGTTGAGTATACCAACGATTTCATTTATTAAATTCTTTTACATTTGCTTAAATTAACTTTACCATAATCTTCAAGTGTATTTTGCAATGCATTTAACGAAATATTTCCGAACCATTTTTATTAACATATGGAAAATTAATGTTAAATATAGCTATTCAAAAATGTTGTTCCTTAAGTACATTTTTTATTAGTACACGTCATTATTAACGTTTCTATTACTTTCAACTCTATACACCAAATTGTTTTTCAAATACAGGTAAATGCGGCCATCATTCATCATTACTGAAAGTGATAAATCTCCATAGAGATTTGTTTGTTTGTTTGTTTGTTCTACAGCATTTCCTTCAACAACAATGCAATTGCTGATTTTTGTGATAGTGACTAAATTTATAAGATTCTAACGTTATTAGGAATATTGTAATTAAATAATGTTTAATGGGAACGTCTCATTATGTATTTTGTCATTGAGATAAACAAAATTAATTCTTAAATATTACAGATATTTTCTGTAATAGATTTTTAAATAATTAAAATTTAATCTGTAGTAAAAGTTGGAATTTTGTGGAGAAAGAGAAACAATTTAAGCAAAACTAAGCTCATCATCATACTTTTTATAAAAAGTTGGGTATTGACCGCATATATAGGTGAGGAAATTTTTCTTTAAGCATTTAATGGTAGTACACAGTTAATCTAAAAATTAATAAACGAGTATTGGTTAATATTAAATAATTAATAGTTATTAATGTTTGCTGAATAATTTTTTACCAGTCTTAACGTAATCTGTTATGCAAAAAATGGGTTAACTTTGTTAACCCGACAAAAGTTATTCAATTGACAGGGTGCAGCATTTGACATGAAGCAGATCGTTCTGTGTTTGAATTCTGGATAAGGTACGGATGTTTGTTCAAATCCTCATATGTGTATTAAAAATATGAACATTTGTATGTTTTGAATTTGTATAATACGGTTTATTCTGGAAAACAAAGTTCTTTTTCATTTCTAGAAAGATGCAATAATTACAACAAGTGTTATTAAAAATTACAGGAAATGTATTTTACATCAGGCAGTAGAATACAACATATTCCTTAGGCATTCTTACCAGAAATGTCCTAATCCTTCGCATTTTTGCTTTACAGTGTAGCAATCGTACACATATATTTACCATTTAACTTAATGTAGAAGATATTAGTAAATCTTTCTATAGAATAGATTTACAGAAAATAGTAGATGAATTGAGGGATTATTTCTTTTATTATCTTGAACATTCTATTTTAAAACTAAAGATTTCATGTTACTTTAATATAAACTTCTACTACTTAAAAAAAAAAAAAAAAGAAAAAGAAAAAATGATTGCTTTAAATATATTCTCTATATGCTTACATATAATTTCACTTTTACTAGTGAAGTTTCGCAAAATTCTAATGCAACTGATATTCAATGAATCAAACATTCCTACGAAATAGAATGACTAGGGACTCGAAATTCTTTTCATGGTTCAGTTTTTGATTTATGGGAGACTATTTTCAAATGACACTTCTGCTTAATACAACAGCGATTCCCTTCCTTACATCTAAGTTTCATGAATAATGCATTTACTCGTGACATTGCATTTTTATTTATTTATATTTTTATTATAATTTTTTTTTTAATTTTAAATACATTGACTTATTATTCACTGAATTGATGTTTTATTATTATCGGGATGTTTTAAATTGTTTGAATATTTCAGCATTAGAAAAGAAAACAATGTAATGAAAAGTACTTTCAAATGTAACATTTGATTAATTTTTTTTTTTTTTTTCCTATAAGAAATTATTTCTTTTTCGCTTTATTGTACACTTACATCTCTCCACTGTACATTGTACACTTACATGTCTCCTTACATCTTTTCTTTTCGTAGTCTGTATGCAGTGGTATTGTGAAGCCAGAAGCCACTTTTGACAGTTTTAGTTATACAGTGCGAATCACTTATTTCACTTTACGATTTTTATTTACGCATATTTCTTTATTTATTTTAAACTTGCTTAAATTTATTTCCTTATTTTTTATACATTCTATTTGGCGTTATATTTTCCCTATTGTCCTTATAAAAAGTCATTGATTTTATATTAATTTCCAAGGCATAAATATTTTTAATTTCTGTTAAAAAATTAATATGATTAAAAAACTATGATAAAGAAAAAAAAAATCTGGATATTTTTATTGGTAACTGACATTCAAAGTCAAACTAATGGATAGATTTATTTTTTAAGGTGCATAATTAATTAACAATATTTCGAATTTATTGAAAATCATTTTATTAAATACTAAATGTCATACACATTTAGCATTTCACTGTTCTTCATATAAAGAAGATTCTATTATACTTTCTGGAATTACACAAATAAGGAATATTTTTATGTTTAATTCTATTAATATATATAAATGAGAAAATACTTGATTTCTTCCAAACCAATTTTTTTTTTTTTTTTTTTCTTTGAGAAATATTCCTTAAACAAGCCGAATACTTTTGGAAATGGTTGCATGATCACATTATAATTCACCTTTTTCCACTGAAGTAATACAATAAAAGTAATGAAACATATGCAAAATACAATTACCCCGTTAGTAGTCGCTAGTTGGTCAATTTTCCGTCCATCTTTCAGTGTTGCCAGATTGTTTTATTCAATAGCCACCAAAAATTGTTTGAAGTAGCATTTTATATACATAAAACGCATATAAAATCGAAGAAACGTCGGTCACATCACTTCTTAAAATTATTGGTGACAGTTAAATAAAAAGTGTGCAATTTTTAATAGGTGGCGCTGTCTATAACGACTACTAACGGGTTAATTTTCATGACTAATAAATAACTACTGTCTGTTTATAATTTATATTTTTTTATTTGAGTAACATTTATTTTGAATTTTGCGAGTTTAAAGACAAATTACTGCCACGTTTAAGAAGTTCAAACAGTTTATGAAGTTCAACAGTTTATTATTATTATTGTAATAAATCAGATTTTTTAAATACTTCAGTGATTTAAAAAAAAGTCTGAATAGAAATTATTTTTTTAGTAAAAGGAACATTTTAGTAAAAAATTGGCTGAACATTTATTTTAGATCAATTTATTATCATAATAAATATTATAAATTATCCCTAAAAAAAAAAAAAAAAAAAAAAAAAAAAAATCCCAATCGCTAACCCTATATGGGATAAAACTAAAATTATTACAGCACCACCTACTATCCAAGAACTCTACATTTCCGAAGCTACTGACATTATTAAATGCAAAAATATAATAAATTCTAAATATGCTGCAATTTTGCCTATAATTCGGCACAATATTATAAAATTGCTAATAGTTTATTTCTAATAGTTCATAATGGTTTTTCTTCTAGAATAGCCTTGTGTGATTTTAAAATAGTTCCAGCTTCTCTTATTTTTCTTAGTTCATTCATCCACCTTCACCGGACTTCAAATTGACTTTACTGCTATTCACGTTATTAAAAGACTTTACTGTTGACTGCGAAAGGAAAAATATTTAAAAACTGCTCATTGGAAAAGGGTACTAAAAATCCCTGATGATGCTTTACTATTTAAAGCGAAACGCTTCGGATAAAAATTTTAACATCTTTTAAATAAAATTTAAATTTACGGGTTTTTAAAGTGTTTTTAATATAAATAATAATTATTATTCAAATACATAAGTATCAAGTAAATAATACAAATTATTGAAAACATTTGTTGTTGTTGTTATTGTTGCTGACTTTGCTTTGCTTCCGGTATCCGAAAATCAGACTAAATAATTATTTGCCCGTTACTCTGTTGGATATTTAGCTAATATAGGTTTCATTTCCCGATTGTCAAGCAAACTTTTTCTCTTCAGCAGCAGGGTTGTAATCCAGAGCCCGGCATGATTTATCTTCATAATTCGGAAATCACTGCAATCAAAAGATCCTGGCATATTGAAAGTTAATTCGCAAAATATGACCGTAGAGTGATATCACTAACCGACTTTCATCAACATTATACTAGTTGGAAATTCCTACTTTTCCTACAACGATTCCTCCGACGATTCGTACGACACAACATGAATTTTCTGCTACTGGATGCGCTTACATTACACTATTTTCGTGAATTCTTTACTGGTGATTTTTTTTTTTCGACATTTTCGAACTTGAAGTTATGCTTTTTGTCCATGGCTTTCTTTGTTTTTACTCCTGGGCAAGTTGGATTGTTAAAATAATTTCTAAAACACCCCTTAAAAAAATAAAATAAAATAAATAAATAAATAAATATAAATACATAAATAAAGTTTATTTTTAATTTGAATAAAAATGTGCTCAAAATACAGTTACATATTTTCTAGCGATTACTGTGATTAATTTCAAAGGCAAACTAATAAATAAGTTTAATTCTCAAAAATGTATATAGAATTAAAAAAAAAAAAATAAAAAAACCTTAAAATGATTAATTATTAGTTAAAATTTTACTAATGTTTACATAATCTATAGATATAAAATCGCTTGTCCTGAATGAGTGAGTGAGTCGGTGATTCATTATCGCCCAGCCCAAATCCCTGACCTAGAAGCATGAAATTCTGTGACAATGTTCCTTCTATGACGTACACTTCCACTAAGAAGCGATTTTATGAAATTCGCCCCCCAAGATGGGGAGAGAGGGCAAAATGTGAGTTCACAAAATCCTTCATATCTCAAACAAGAAAACCGATATCCGTAAAATTTTTGCTTTAAAACATAGCTAATAGAATTACCTAAAAAATTATTTCTGGAATTTTGGAAATTCGGTCCACAAGAAGGGGTGCGTGGCAAAATGGGATTCCACATGCGCAAAAAGTGATTTCACAAAAAAGCTTCATATCTCAAAGAAAAAAAAAATGCGTGAGATTTTTGATTCAAAATATAGCTAACTTAAATACCTAAAAACAAATTTTTGGAAATTTAGAAATTCAGTCCCCAAGGGAAGGGGGAGGAATAAAAACTTTATCTATGTAACATCTTCTATATGATATAGATATATCTTCTATAATAAAGTTTAAAATTATGTATTTTAATTTATAATTGTTGCCAAAGAAGTTTAAGAGTTCATTAATTTTTTGACATATAATAAAATATTCTTTCACGCAAATAATAATAATAAAACGTATTAAATATTAGGTTTGTTTAGGTGCATGACAAAGTGACGCCATTATCAAAATTAAATAATAATAAAATGAAATATAATTCAGATCTATATTAAAGAGCTTTATTTATTAATAATCCCGGGCATGTTTTAACATTTGATGCTGAAGTAGATAGGACATTTTTCGCCAAGGACGCTATTTTCGTGGCAGCCACCTTCATCCAAGTAGTTCATAAAAAATATAAACAAATCTGTACATATAAAAAAGTAAACTCATTGATTCACTGACTCAACACTGCCATGACGATTCTATTTAAGACAGAGTCACAAATTTTGGTGACCAGGTTAGTTTTAGAACCCTGATCCCCACTAAGAGCGGATTTTGCGAAATGCCCCCGGATTTACCCTGGGGAGTAGAAGACATAAACACATTTATAAGCGTAACTGGGCTCCAAATTACTTCACGGTGTAGAGGTGTAGAAATTGCAGATATCTTTAGGTAAATAAAGTAGATACGAAGACTGCAAACAAAGCGGCAGCGCACAAAATCGACTTAAGTGAAGAAAGAAAGAAAAAAAAATCGAATGTAAAAATAAAGCATGACCAGAATTTTATAATGTAAAGAAGAAAATAAATTAATTAAGTAAGTTAAAATTAAATCAGGAGAAAAAAAATCTGGAGTGACTCCACTCGACTTTCCGAACATCGAGTAATTAACAGTTTTGAAGATAAAGTAAAGAAAGAGGAGTTGTTAAAAAACAAAAGAGATAAAACCATAATAAAGTGTTTGAGTATTTTTCTCCATATATTACACGATGTTTTATTTAGCGCTACTGAACTTTGAGCCCATAGATCATAATGATAAAGAATTTTCGTCGTATACCTGTAAAAAACCTATAAATGCTAGATTCACCAACATGCTTATAGTTAGTGCAACAGTAATTTATAATATTCATATAAATTTTCAGCTCAATTGAATAAGACGTTTAGATGCTATCGCACTTTTAACTAGTATGTTGTGGCCACCACATGACTTTCTTCTATATTTTCCTATACAAATTCACTCAGTAAAATTAATTTATTAAAATTATTATTTAAAAAAATTATCTTCCATGATAATGCAGATGATTTTCATATTAGAGAAGTAGTATAACACTAAATATCCAAAAAAAGTCAATTTAATTGTCAATATTACATTAAAAAAATCGATAACTTCATTTTAAATTATCGCTGATCTATGGTTCAACCATTTGTTTTAAAGGTACTCGCGAGCTCTTTTGAAAGATACCCATCATGAAAATTTACTCCCCTCGAGGGGGGGGGGGGGAGGCGAGGCTAATACACATACAAAAAAATTTTCCCAGTTGACTATCTCTATTATAAATATTTCTGATAAATTTCATAATGATTATTAAAAATTAATTCTCTTTATGCACATTGATACAAAATTTTGTACTAAACCACCATGTTAAAAATTTAGAAAAAGCGGGATGGCAACGCAACCTGTAAGACAATTTTTACCAAAAGCTGATAGGCACAAATTTATGTCAAATAGCAACTACATACCAATTTGTATGAAATTCTGTGAAGTAGTTCCTGAGATACAGTTGCCACAAAAGTTTGTCACACCCACGCAGAGACTGACAGACAAACAGACAGACATTTTCTAAAAATGGTCAAATCGTGTTCTACAGCTCTCAAAACGTTTAAATCCATCAAAAACCCGAGGTCGAAAATTTTTACGAATCCAATACTTTCTTCTATTGAATATAGAAGAAAGTAAAAATTTGGTCACACGGGCCATAATGATAATGAATTTTTCTTTGTGTCCCTGTAAAAAAACTGTAAGTGCTAAATTCACCAAAATCTATACAGTTCGTGCAACTGTTACCTATAACATGTGTACATTTTTTTTTTTTTTTTTTTTTTCAGATTAAATAAGAATTTAGACGCTATCGCATTTTGGCCCCATAGGCCGTAATGATAAAGAATTTTTCTTTGTGCCCCTGTAAAAAAAACTATAAGTGCCAGATTCTCCAAACTCTATACAGATTGAGTAACTGTGACCTATAATATGTGTGTAAATTTTTTGCTCAATTGAAGAAGGCGTTTGGATGCTATCGCACTTTTCAGATTTTGGTCCCATAGACCATAATGATAAAGAATTTTTCTTTGTGTCCCTGTAAAAAAAACTATAAGTGCTAGATTCACCAAAATCTATAGGGTTCGTACAATGGTGACTTACAATGTACGCACCAACTTTCAGCTTATTCGAACAAAGCGTTTAGACGCTAGCGTGTTCACCCACAGACATACACACACACATACACACATACACACACACATACATACATCATCGTAAAAATAGTGAAAACGGACTCAAGGGACCTCGAAACGTATAGAAACATCAAAATCTCGAATTCGGATTTTTGACATGATTACAATACTTTCCTCACTATAGTGTTCGGAAAGTAAAAAAATAAATAAAAAATTATAAACGGTGTTATGTAAATATTTTCCAAACATCAGGCGAGATCGGAGTTAAAGCACTCTCAGTAAAAAGATTTTTCGAACTTTTAAATATGCAAAAAGCCTCATGGATATCCGAATGGGAAGAAAAGAAGGGAGAACGAATTGTGTTAGTTAAAAAAAAAAAAAAAAATAAGGCAATGACAATGAGCCCAGCAGTGAGAAGATTTGAAATTCCCTTTAATTAGTACATTTCGTCAGTGCTCATTTATTCTATATTACAAACGCATCATAGATTGACCAATATAATTTAAATTTATACAAAAATAATTAATTAAACGTCAGATCTCAAGGAAATGGGATTTCAGTAGGAATGAGATTTTTAATAAAGGATAATTTAATTTTGTTGACTGTTTTGTAAATGACTTTAAAACGGAATGGTAAAAAAAAAAAAAAAAAAAAAAAAAAAAAAAAGATGAATAAAAGGGGGTAAACTGTTGGGATGATATAGTTATCGTTTAATTTGTCAATAGAAGATTTAGGATTTTTTAATTTATGTAGAACTTTATCGATGACTGAGGTGTGATAGCCTCGAGAAAGAGAAAGAGATATTAAATAATTATCTTATTTCATAAGGATAGACGGATCAGAACAAATGTGTAAGATGCGAAAAATAGAAACATAGTACGCAGACATTTTTTTCTGGAGAGGCGAGGTCAAAGAGAGTATGCAGCGGAAGAGAAACAAAAAAGGTTTTTCTAAAGACAGTGGTTGAGAACCGATCCTTGCCTTTAGACACAAAAACGTCAAGGAAAGGCTATTATCAATCCTTTTCAATCTCATAACTCTAGGGTCAATTTAATTGAACGAAAAAAGTAGATTGCAAAAATCGACATCAGAGGGAACAAGAACGAAAGAGTCACCATTATGCTTCAACTAGTGAGGATTTTTTTTTTTTTTTTTTTTACACGGAGGAGTTTTTCTTCAAAATAGTGCATATAAATTTCGAAAAAAAAAAAAAAAAAAAAGAAGAAGAAGATGAGATGATTTCGCATCCTCATGACCTCATTTTGGGAATAATAAGTACCATAAGAAATGAAGGCTGTTTGTCTGATACATAAATGACTAAATTAACAAGCTCCTCAATTTCAATAGCATGATAATGGAATTATTTAAATTTTTTTTGTCTCTAAACAAATTCAAACATCTTGAATAAGATTATTAGTAAAAAGAGATTAAATATCCAAGGAAATCATAGTTAGAGGGAGGGATGCATTTAATTTTGTACACAAAGTCATAAGAATTTTGTACTGTATATAAAGTAATGCTCTAGACTAGCAATTATAAATGGTAGCCACTGACGACCAGAGACATAAAAAATGGTCGCCACTTACGTACTTTTGGTAGCCACCGTTAGGTAGTCTACTGACAACGCAGAAAGTAAGTAAATCGTTCTCTGTTAGTAATATTAATAAATTAAAATGGGAAAAAAATATCATACTCATCAGAAACATATTATAAAATTTTAATAGAAATATTTTTTATTATGAAGATACATAAAAGGCTAGGGTTGAGCTTATGTAAAAATATCATTCATTTGAAACAGGATAAAGAGGATAGAATTCAACCACTATAAAGACAAACACATAAACTGCATTACATTAAAAAAAAAAAAAAAAAAAAAAAAAAAAGAAAAGGGTACCCTGATATTGCACTTTACTTTAGAATGTTATTCACAATGACATCATAAAATAAATACATTATTTCTACAAGTAGAAGAGTATACTATATTTGAATAAAAATTTATATTGTATATGGTAGGTGCTCCAGTGATTGACATGATCCAGGCATCTATCCCGAATCTATATGGCATCTATCCCGAAATAATTAATAAATAAGAAAAATGATAAAAGCATATATTTTACATATAAGCATTTTAACATTTTATGTCAAACACTGGACTATAGGTTGCTAATAACTTGTAAAATGAATATCTAGCAGTGTCAAACACTGGAACATATGGTACTAATTAGTGATAAAATGAAAAATATGCGGCAGTGTCAATTACTGGAACATTGAGTGGGTGTCAAATAAAATTTCATAAAATAATAATAATAATAATAATAATAACAATTGTTATCAAATATATACTTTTTAACATATATGTGGTTCTGAATGTCTTTCATGCCATATGTATTAATTTAAGATTTCTAAAAATATTTTCTGATGACTAGAACATTAAAAACATTAAAGATTGATCTAAAAGTGTCAATCACTGGAGCATTTAACCTACATAACTATTCAGTAAATAAAACAGTGAAATAAACAAACTAAATTCAGTACTATTAAATGTCAAGATTATAAAGTATTTATAAAAAATTCAATGAGTTCCAAAAAATTAATATTTTTCTAAATTTTGAACAAAGTATTAATAGTATACGTATGCACTAAACTTTAAATAAATATTTTATGAAAAATAATAAAAAAATGTTGGATGATGGGCATTTTATCATGGTATAATAGCTAATATTCCAGTTTTGAAATAGAAAAGAATAGTTTAAATTTGAGTGTTTATTCAATCAGATTGTATTATGGTGAATATAACTACCCTGCGTAATTTATAAAATATCGAAATTCTTTTCTATAACCTCGTAAATTAATTTTTTATTTTATGAGCACCATTGTCTACAGAAACTATGCCTTTAAGCATCGTAATAACGTATGTTAATTCCATTATTATGAATGTGGAGTAACGATGTTAAAACGCACTTCAAAGAAATGTCTTTCATAGATCGTAATGATACCAAGCTCTTTTGTGCATCTCTGCACACCAACCTTAGATATAAACACTATACACATAAAAAAAAAATAATAATAAAAGTTAATTTTGTGTGATTCATAAATAATTGTACCAAATTTCAAGTGAAATGAATTATTTTTATGAACGATAACGCAGTACAGATCGGTAGAAAGATATACAGGCAACGAAAACTTTTTGTATTTCAATAGCAAGCTCTTCGTTGACTTTTATCTTCTAATTGCTCATGAAATTAGATAATTTTTTATTTATTTTTACAAAATTTAGTTACTAAAAACAAACAATAACAACAACAACAAATAATCGTAGTAATTTCTTGTATACAGTCGGCAGCAAAAGTATCTGAGCACTAGCAATAATCCCTGTCTAAAAGAAGTACACTTAATACTGCTTTGTTAAATAAATCCTTGTCGAGTCATGTTTTAGTCAGTCAAATGACATGATTATACATGGATTTATTTAACAAAACAGTATTAAATGTACTTTTTTTTATATCGGAATTATTGGCTAGTGCTCGGATACTTTTGCTACCGACTGTAGCCTGAACGAAACTTAGCTACATTTACGGATTGACATTTTTTTCAATTATTAGATTTCGGAAGGGCATGACAGAGTTTATTTTGTTTTATGCAATTTTATGCTTTGCTGTACTGAATAAATATCGTTAGCAAAGATATATTTTTAAAAAAGTTTTAATGAAACGTAACAAAATTTAACTTAAAAAGATATATTTTAACGCCTTTTACTTGGGGGCCCTCTATCTTCAGAGGGCGTCGGGACACCACTCAGGTTGTCCAGATGCTATTTACGGCATTCATTCCTTACTCTGTCAGCAAAAAAAAAAAAAAGACTCAGATACGAAATAATGCTCGCCTCAGCTGAAGTAGAGCATTCCGCTTCTAAGTCGTACCTTGCTACCATGCACACAACTGGAAAGTGAAAAAGGAAGGTAGCGATGATGTCATTAGTGGTCTATGTGGTCTTTTTTCTCCTCTTCGACTGTATGATGTGCCGAGCAAAGGATAATACCTCGTAGGATCCATGTTTTTGATTTTTTTTTTTTTTTTTTTTTTTTTAACTGCGCAAAATATTACATGGTCGCCGTATTTGGCGACTAGGGTTTGATTTTTTTTTTTTTTTGTAGCCACTTTCAGTGTAATGGTCACCGACTGGAGATTGGCGACCGCTAATCTAGAGCTTTAGTGTAAAGGTTAAATGAGAAAAGGACTTTGAGAGAAAAAGGACAAAATTGTAAGAAGCTTAACCAATATTGGACAAAATAATCCGGAAGCAGTGAGTGGGCATAGGAATTTTTGGAAGAGCATTGATACGAGCACAGTTAGTAATAAAAAAATAATAACATGCGTTTAATACGATCATTATGAATAATAGAATTTATAACATGTTATTTATCTCCTTCAGCATGAACATTAGAAGGATCTTTCTTAAGTTTCGAATAGTGACCTGTTTGAAATTTAAGAAAGATAAATCTTATCCTAAAAGATACTCAAAAAAGAATCTTAAAAGACAGTGGAAACCGACAATTAAGAGATAATTGAAAAAGATTTATAGAAGAATTTTGATTTTTTGTATTTTAAAACATGCATTACGCTTATTTTTATACTTATGCTAACATTTAAAAATTATTACAAGTAACAAAATTTTTAAAGCGTAATTCGTCTACAAATCACTTATCTTATGGGAATCGAAGTTTCTTCGATAATCACCATAAATGACTGACTCCATTTACGCATCTTCTTAATAGAGTGCTTAAGGATAATAGACTTTTGTGTTCTAAGGATTATCCTTTGTCACCACTAAGTAAGAGAAAATATTTGTAGAGAGATGAGATAATTATTTGAAAGAGGAATTCTTTATAGGTAATATTGAAGTTTTAGCAAATAGAGTATTGAAAAAATTAAATCATTTTTACTAATTACTTAAAGCTTCAATTTACAAAATTTTTTATCACAAATAAGTGATGTATTGGAACAAATACAAAAATATGTTAAAAAAGTTATTTGCTAAATTATAAATTCATTATTTTTTATTTCGTTTTAAATATATTTAAATCTTTATTTCTATCAGGATCATTCCAAAAGTGGTAGCTAAATATTACAAATGTCTTAAAACTGTAAACATTTCATGTATTAAAATATAAAATCATTATATGAAAATATGTTCTATCACGCTTTAAAGGCTAACACAAAAGTATTTTGTTAGAATAAAAAAAAAAAAAATCTTTTTTAAAAATTTATTTTAATATTGATAAGTAAAGTTAAGATTTGTAAAATGCGCAATGTTTGTATTTTTCATTCAATAATCCCATTAATTGAGACGAAAAATTAATAATAAAAAAATAATAAGTGTTATTTATTTACTTTTCTGGAAACATATTGCAACAATTAAATGTAAATTTAAAGGCACATAAAATATTTTAAACGATTTTCCGAAAATGTCATAAACACTTATTTTATATGCATGTATTTTATTTTATTTTTAATCGTCTATAGAAACTTTTTTATATCTATTTTGTAAAGTGACATCTGTAATATTGTGTATACGTTCTACACACAGGATAAAATTTTAAATGTGCAAAACCAAAATAGTGCTATAATGTCTTAGCATATTGACAAATAAATTTCCAGAAATTGACAACTAACTTTCCGAAATATACTGTAGCTCAAGAAATTGACTCTAAACAAAAGTGATAAGAAATTAGTTTTGATAAGTTAAAAATTTTCATTACATCCTCTGAAGGATTTCAAAAATACAATGCCAAGCGAATATTTTTGGATATTTTCTATTTTGATGTAGTATGATACATTTTGTTCACCAAATCTTAAAATTAAAAAACTGTTTTTTTTTTTAAGCATTAGAATTTATTTATTTATTTATTTATTTATTATTAAGATGTTCATTAAAATTTAAAGAAATATTAGAAATTTAAAATTAACTCGAAGAAAAAATAAATTCTGCATGATCTTACTTTATTATAATCTAGCCGCCTTCGTCGACCAGCTTGTTCGCGATCCCTGAAAAATCCGACTTTACGAAACTCCCGCTCGGTGGCGCCTGCGGCGCCTTTTTCCCGTTTCAGGTCTAATAACAGCTTATTGATATATCGTGAAAATAGCTTATTGAAATCGCAGTACATTACTGTGCGATAGCGCCTTCGGCCCCCTCTTACCTTTTCAATATCTGAAACAGCCTGTTCGCTCACCTTGTTATGATCTTTCAAATCTCTGATTTTAGTTAATCCCGCTCGGTGGCGACTGCGGCTCCTTATCCCCGTTTTAGAACTTACAACACCTTCCTCGCTCATTAGAATTTGAAATATTGAAATTTTTAAATATTACTGCGCCATCTGGCGGTAGAAATTTCTGTAATATATTGTTCAATTCCAAATCAACAAAGCTTTCAAATGAAGTATTACTTATGAAATTATTTTAATTAGTAGCTGATATACAAAAGATAACCTAATCAGGACATCTTAAAACGTGTAAATCAGGTGAAATCTCGAATTCCACTTTCGATAATATAAAAATGAAATTATACTAATTAGAAGCTGAAATACAAAGATAATACAAACATTTTTTTTAAAGATTTGTGTCTGACATATCTGTGGTTTTCTCCAAAACTTGCTTAATTCCGGGCTATACACCATTAAAAATTATTAGTACGAAATGTGAGCGAAAATCTGAATTTGAAACTCTGTAAAATATAAAAGAATAAAAAATTTTCTGGCTTTTCCGTAGTTTTCTCCGAAAGTTTCGTACAGAATTTTACCGGCTTATATCATTTTAATAGCCTGCAATAAAAATATTTTAAAATATCTTTTGAATGATGTATTATGTATTGCAATAATGAATACCTTTGATATATTTTAGACTCAAAATGGCTAATCTATCAAGGGCGATTAACAATTTCTATTGAAATCCGTCTAAAATTTAAGAATTCCAAAACTGCTTTTTTACAACCGAATTCATAAAAAAAAGGAAAAAAAAATCAATATTATTCTAATAAAAGTAACTTTTGGTGTCATTAACAGATGAAATAAAAATGAATTTAAATAAATATAATATGTCTATTTATTTTATTTTTAAAGCTATACATCAGATTTTTTAACTGCATACAGGTGAGCTATAATGACGGGCAATTTCGAAGTTCTGCTTTTGATCGATTTTAAATTGAAAAAATTCAAAACCTGCTTTTTTTATTTCCAGTACTTTGTCCACGTGGGCGAAAAACGAAAAGCAATTTTTCCCGACCGGAAGGATAGTCAGCCAGCATGTCTAGCACCTGGCACTGAAAAATCTTTGATAAATGAAATAATTAAGTGTTCTGCCTGATGCCAACTAAATTTCATACTTTAGTTAATTTTAAAAAATCTAATTGCTGTAGAGATAAGCCACTTGCACTCTTGGATTCGAAAAAAAAATCCCCTTTCATTTGGTACCAAATTCGTAACGATCGAACTAATATTTCTAATTTATTTTCCACTTTTTCTGATTTTAACTCCGTAAAAATATCTTTTTTTTTTTATGCAATCGCGGTGAATTCTCAGTCATTGAGATCGCTTTTTGATTAGACATAGGTCTACATTTTAATTAATACCTCCGGAACTAATTAAAATTTTTAAATTCTGTTTTCACTATCCCCTCGGGAAGGCTTCTGAGCACCTGTATGTCAAATTTTATACTTCTGCGTTCTGTAGGTTGCTGAACGTATAGATGCTCAGACAGACAGACAAACAGACATCTTCTTTTATTATTATAGATAATATTTAACAGGTGGCTCTGCTGTACAGCGATTTTCGAAGTTTAAGGGAAGGCTATACCTCAGAAACTACTCCAGAGAATTGAATATAAATTTATAGGTAGATGCACCTTGATATAAATTACTGCCTAGAAACTTTTGGTAGGAACCGTTCTACAGGTGGCGTTGATACAGTGCGATTTCTTCAGTTTAAAGGAAGGTTATATCTCAGGTTCGACAGCGTATCATCATCGAATGCTTCTGAAAATGTATGCGAAAAGGTATTAAGAGCAGATACCTGCACGAAACTTGAGATGTAAGATAAAAATTATAAAAACACATTTTTAAGATATTATTTATGGACAACTGTCCTTTTTTTTTTTTTTTTTTTTTTTTTTTTAGATATTTAGTGTTATTTTTCTCTAAAAGAAAATCATTTTCATTCATAATGTTAGATAACTTTGATAAATAATAATTTTAATAAATTATTTGTACTTAGTGAATTTGTATAAGAAAATATAGAAGAAAGGTCTTGCGATAGCCTCAATATAATAGTTTACTTTTATTTTACTTTTCAAAAATAATTTTCTTTGTGCTCTGTATAAATTGCAAAGAACACTATGTCAAAATTTATTTTGAAATCTACAAATATATTCGCCAACTTATGCTTCAAATGATATTTTGAGTAGTTTCGAAATTTATAGATCTTTTATAAAACATGTAAAAACGCAAGAGGAATATTTTTTTGAACATTTTCTCTGTGAAAATGAGTTTTTCTTTCTACATTCTGCATTGAAGTGAAAAAGGAATATTGCACTGGAATGAAATAAGTAAATTTAAACGGATAGAGTTTTATATCTATATGCTAGTTTTATAAAAAAAAAAAAAATCAATGCTTACGGCGTATTTCACGGGATAAATGTTTTCACTAGCTGAAGGATATATTTCTTTGAATTTTTTTAGTAGGTGTTCGATTATAATTTCTGAACACTAGAGAAGTTAAAAATAGTTTTATAAGAGATAAAATAAATATGTCATATAATTATAGGTATGATATCATACGGATAACATAATTTTGTGATTTCTTATGTTATGGTTTTTAATTACAATTTGTAAATTTTAAACCTATAAAATACAATTAGAAAAATGCATGAAATTACAAAAAATTTCAAACTTTTGTGAATTGAATGGTTTGTATACAATTTATTACTTAATTGGATAATACACACAAAAGTAAAATATATATGTAATTAAAAATGTGTATATATGTGAATATTTATATCTATGGTGACAGGAAAAAATGTTTCCAGGAAAAATGTCTGCTGCAATGAACATCCCCTAGAAAAAAAAAATAAAAAATCTCTCGGAGAAAACGTCCCTCCGAAAAAAAAGTCGCCGGAAAAAATGTCCCGCCGGAAAAAAAAAAAAAAAAAAAAACATCCCTGGAAATAAATTAATAACATTCATGCCATTGCCACTATCATACATAGTATTTCAACTTCCTAACAATGAAATGAATTCTCATAAGGCATGTATAAACAAAATTTTGCGATTTCACATAATTTTATGTATAAATGTTTCCAGAAAATTAACAAATGGTACCTGATACTGAGTCAGAATTACAAGACACATACAAATGATAAAATTACAATTTTCCATTTTCACACAATATCAGCAATGATCATTAATCACCAATAATCAATAAAAAGTTTTCAAGTATTGTCGCACTATAATCTAGTCCTTTTGTGTAGACCTGTAAACGATTAGTGAACGATTTCCACACCATGTACTACGTGAAACGTATTTTTACTCATACAAAAAATATGCATTCGTTTCATTTTGCTTGGTGCAGTCTATAGATATTTAAACTCTGTTTACCTCGAATTCTCCCGTAGAAGTAATGTATTTGAATTCTCCTGCGTGTCCTTGTATACGAACCATTCGCATGATTTCCATGAAATGTTTAGTGTAGCATCCCTGTATAATACACATTTAAAATACCAGCTTTGGCCAGATTTAAAATACCAGATTTAAAATACCAGCTTTCTGCTATTATTTATTCTTTAGATATACTGATTAACAGACTCGCACACACCTACACACAGATACAGAGACACACAGACACACTCACAGACTACCCGCGAACAACATGATTTTTAGAGCAAGAAATTAAAACTTCTTCACACACCATGAATTTTAAATCAGCACAACCGAATTTTATAAAAAATTTTATAAACAGTGTGATGGTTTAAGTATGGGTAATCCTTTGTCTCCTATTCTTGCCGATATCTATATGCATTATTTTGAGGAAAAATTATTAAAGATGTTAAATTTAAAATACTGGTTACGTTACGTAGATGACACTTTCATTCTTGTTGAAAATCCGTTTGATGTTTCTGCCATTCTTAATATTGCTAATGGTATTGATCCCCGTATTCAGTTTACCTTCGAGTTAGAAAATTGTAATCAACTTCCCTTTCTTGATGTTTTAGTTATTAGGTACGATTCCTCTTTTAAAACCTCTGTGTACAGGAAACCTTTCTCTGTTTCTAACCCTCCCCATGTTCTCTCTAATCATCCGGCTAAACAAAAAATTGGCACCATTTACACTTACGTGTATCGTGCCCTTAAAACTTGTTCTGATACTTCTTCTCTTAAAGAAGAACTGAATTATTTAAAGTCTGTTGCTATTAAAAGAGGTTTTAGACCCTCTATAATTGATAAAGCTCTCAAAAAGTTCAGTAGGCCAACTTATAATTCTACTCTTTCCATTGATGATAAAATTAAACCTGATAATCTTGTTGTCTTACCTTTTTATCCCCCCTTATGTTTTAAATTAGCCAAAGTTTTGAAGCGTTTCAATTTTCACGTTATTTTTAAACCTGTCAATAAATTCCAATTCCCTTCAACAAAATCCCCTGTTCCAGAGCTTCAAAAATGGGGTATCTATAATGTCCCTTGTAATAACTGTGATTTATCTTATATTGGTCAAACTAAAAGAAATCTTGAATGTCGTTTACGTGAACATTCTCGGTATGTTGTTAATCAAGAAATTTCTATGTCTTCTATTGCGAAGCACAGTTGGAAATTTGATCATAGTTTTAATTTTAAGAGTGCCAAAATTATCTTACATGCCAAACGCGTTTCCAAACTGAATTTTTTGGAAAATTTAGCTATTTAAATTAATCGTGATAAAATTGTCAATGAAAAATCTGATTCCACTTTTCTGTCTACAGCCTGGAAAAATTTGTTTAATTCAATTAAATAATTTCCTTCATTATGTTTATAACATCATATTAGTTATAATTAAATAATTCTAATTAAAATAAAAAAAATAATTATTAATGGATAAATTTTATTAAATTTACTTATTAGTTTAATATTATTGAAATTAAAAAAAATTAATTGTTTACTCCTTTCCTCCCTCCTCTTTTTGTGTTGTGTGTGTACGTGTGTTCGTCTCTGATTGGTCCCGCCCTGCCTGTTGCTTCCTATTGTTTGTTTGTGTTGCTCCTCCCCCTCTGGATTTTGTCCTGCTTTCAGTCTTGCTTTTGCCTCCAAGGCAGTTGCACGTGTTTTTACCTGATGAAGAAAGGCTACGTCCTTTCGAAACCGGTTGTGCTTATTTAAAATTTATGGTGTGTGAAGAAGTTTTAATTTCTTGCTATTGTCTGTACGCCAGTTTTTGAATTTATTTTTTATGATTTTTAGATTCAGGGGATCTCAAAAGTGTAAATCTAACAAAAACTCAATTTCAAAAATTTGACCCAAAAATAATACTTCCTCTACAATATATAGAGAAAGTAAAAAAAAAAAAAAAAAAAAAAAAAGGGGGGGGGGGAGAAATTATAAAACTTGGCATCTTCGAAATGCACCAGAGAAGAAAATAAATATTAGAATAGTGAAAACATGTAAAACTAACCAACTTTTTGAAAAAAATATTAACCAGAAATTGAATTCAGATGAAATAATGGTATGCAAATTATTTTATTTTACTTTAACATCAGGTGAAAAAGTTTTAGTAATGAACATCATGGTTATGCTAAACAACTATTGTTACTGAGTTTTAACGTAAGCTTAGAAACTTTTAAAATAAAATTTGAGAGAAGACATCTTGGATCGGTGTATATAGAGATTTAAATTTTTAACTCAAAGCATATTTAAATGGTTGGTTATTTATCCTAATACTATAATAACAATCTAATATAATGAAAAATTGTTACATGTAAAAGTTTAGTTTTATTTAAGAATTATATAAAAATGATATCGTAGGACTATGTGTTAAACATTTATACTTATCTGCGAATAAAATAGGGGACGCCGGGGTAATAAGAGACAAGAGGGGTAATAAGATACAAAAAATATTAATAAAATCTATACTATTAATCTAAATAACTTGAAATAAATGTCTCCTATTAATTTCATTAAATGGACTCCTCTTGATTTTTTAGGTGATTTTTGAACTTAATTTTTTTGTTAAATTCTTTTTTTTTTTTTTTTTTCATTAAATCCTTGTCTCTAATAACCCCACGCGGGGTAATAAGAGACCAGGATTGTAACTGTCCATATATAGCAATGTAAAATCATGTGAGATAATTAAAGATATCTGAAAACAATTCTGAATCAGCCAATAGTTTTAATTTTTTATTATTTACATCCATTCAAAAAATATGTTTGCTCGAAAATTAACTGTCATAAATGTGTTTGTGAAATTCACTTCTTTTAATATTAGGTCCTAAATAATATAATATTGTACTTAATGATAGTTCTACATAATCAACATAACCTAGGGATTAACCAAAAACATCAATATAATTTCTAAAATGGGCAGAAAATATTTTATCCATTTTCTAATTGTGTAGTCGAAAATAGGCAAAAAAGACGTATCTTTGAAGTGTATACAAGCGAACAAAATGCTATAAAATATTTTTCTAGTAATTATAAATGAACTTATTTATTATGCAATGAAGCATTAATGACTAAATACTAACTTATACACATTCTAAACATAAATTTACATAATCATATCAACTAAATATGGTCTAGCCTAATGAGTGAAACTGCTTTTTGATTTAAAGTGAAAAAAAAAAAATGTTCTCTTGGTAAACTTAGACTAGGTAAACTCTATGTAAACTCTTCGTAAACTTGTCAGGCAGAATTAACAGGAACTACAATTGGGGGGGGGGGGGCACAGGAATTAACAGTGGGGGTAATAAGAGACTCGTGTCTCGTATTACCCCCACAAAAAATAAAAATGGGGTAATAGGAAACATGCCTAGAACATGTAAATAAAGAATGCTTTCATGGTTTTAAAAATTGTACATCAAAAGTCATAGTCTTGGTCAAAAGGTTACACATTAATAAATCCCAAACATCTTACTTACAAAAAACAATAAAGACAAATTTAGAAAAAGTCACGAACTTTCAGAGTAAGTTCAAAGTGAAGGTTTTTTTTCGTCGTATAAAATTAATTCAAAATATGTTATAAACTTCTCAATAAGTGTATTGTAGTAAAGAATACACACGATACTTAATATTACATATTTTTAATGATGTCTAAGTATATTTTTTGGTGGGTTTTTTGACTGCGTCTCTTATAACCCCTGTCTCTTATTACCCCGGCTTCCCCTATTTGAAAACGTTTACGTAAAGATTTTTGAAGGCTTGTTTTTCTGATTTTATATGTTAATGTTTATACAATAAAATTATTTTAGTTGACAGTTCATCTCTAAAGATAATGTTAATAAATAAGAAAATTGCATAATGAGAAAAAATATATATTGCCTTCAACTAGAAGGAATAAATAATCGTTTTCTGAATCTCTAATCAGTAAATATAAATTTCTGACATAAGTGTATAAGGCACCCCTGTCAACCGTCTAATTAATAAGCGTAAAACTGTTAATGCCTCTTGAAAAAAACCCATTTTTTACATCACTTTTTATTTAGAGTAATTCTCTACAAATATAGTTATGATTAAATAAGAATAAAATTACTCTAAAAAATAACTGGTGTGAAAAAAAGAAAAAAAAAAAAGAAAAAGGCAAGTATTAAAAATTTTACGATTTATAATGCGATTGTTGACATGTAGGATGTAAGGTAAGCAAATGAATTGAATACACGAAATGATTGAGAATTTCTAATGCATACTTTTCTAGAAGGGGAAACAATATTAATATTATTAGGAACATTAGGAATCCTATATATTGTGAAAATGTTTTGCTTAATTTTTTAGAATTGGATCATAAAACAAGATTATATTTACTAAAACTCGCCTCTTGTGTTCGCCTTTATTTGCAGAGATTTTTTTTTAATATGTTTGGCTACGATAATATAGGAAAACGCTCTAAAATTCTAATAAGGCTTTCTAGATTTCTCCAGCAAACGGAACTAGAATTTATAAGGAGGACATGGAATTATATTTACTAGAACCACATTTATTTTCTAGAGGTCTATCACAGAATTCTTTCTCGCAATGAAATGCGAAAGTACCTTTTATGTCCCTTTTCTTAATTAATAACAGCGAAACATTTATATATAAAATAAAATAATTTATTTTCTACATAACTTCAAAATAAATCATCTATAGATTGAATGCATATTAACATCTGCAAAGTTTTATTGAACTGTTTAAATCGACATATCTTAATTTCTTAGTATCACTTTATAAAAAATCACCAGTAAACATACCTTTGAAATGAAATTTATTGCATTTTCTCACATTAGCATAACAGGAGATAACATCGATAAGAACATATGAAACTTTTCTCATAAATCTTTTAAAATGCTTCTTACATCTTATGATTACTTGAGCTGAACAATTTTAATAACTGAATATTACTTAATGTGAAATTTATTGCCTAGAATATTTTCAAAAACTAATATTTGAATAAAGTGTTTAAAAGTTTGATATATAAAATTCATGGTTTCTGAGAGGAAATACTATATGTTTTCACTAATTTAACAACGAATGTTAACCATTAGCACGTTCGAAAGAACATTTTATTGGAGAAATTACAATTAAAGAAAAGTAGAACAGAATTTCGCTTTTGTTTGAAGAAGTATACTGATAGTATTATAGATGACGACATAGCTGCCAACGTTGCTAAATTTTAATTTAGATTTATGCAAAAGTATTTTTAAAAAGGAATCTGTCACATATATTTCGGACGATATGATAAAATTAAATAAATTGGAAACATTTATAAAAACTTTCCGGTGTGAAGTCTTCGTTGAAAATAAAGGAGATTTGGCACCTATGTGTTGGTATTCATTTTGATAAAAAACTTGCTCCAAAAGAAAAAAAAAAGATCTTTATTCTTTTATAACAACAGAAAAATTGTAAGTTTTAGAATAATAAATTATGTTAATTATAGGATTATTACCCATATAATTATATGATTATCTCCTTAATATCTTATATAGAATTAATTGTTGAATTATATAATTTGCAGGATTATCAACTTTTATTTATTATTATTTTTAATTAAAAAAGTGTAAAACAGAGAAATGAAATAAACAAATGTATGAATAAAAAGAAACAATATTTTAAAAGTATTCTATAAAATAAATTTGTGATCTACGTTGCAAATAAATAAATAATTAAATAAAATATTTCTTGCTTCTATACAATTATGTATCACTCAGTATGATTCTTTATTTATAAATAGTTTATGTTGAAATCTCTATTTGATCACTAGTCACATAATATTTTTTTTTTTTTCGTGAACACCTTTACTGTATGCTACCTTTGTTACTGTGCATTACTAATTTATTTTCGAAAATTTAAACATACATGTTTATATATTTCCAATATTTATTTTTATAAACACAATCCGATAATACATAGTTTCCCATTAAAATTTTATTTTTGCAGTTTTCAACCTGTTTATAAATTATTATTATGTGTAATTATATTCCTTAAACAGCATGTTCTCAAAAACAATTTCTTCCAACGTTTTTTACGAATAAAATGAATACTGTTATTGAATACAATTTCAAGCAATATTCATTGTTTTTATGGTTAAAAAAAAAAAAAAAAAATTCAAAAAATTTATTTAATTCTATTTTAAAATTCAAATTCCTGTAGAAGTATCAATTGCGCCATTCCTCCTACTTTTTGAATAGTTAAATCGTAAATTAAAATTCATTAAAAAAAAAAAAAAAAAAAAAAAACTTTTTGTAAACATTAAGATGGTTATAGCAAATATATTTGGAAGACATATATTTAGCGTGTCATTTATCGCAGCTTACATTTAAATATCATAATTAAATACTACATATCGCTAAAACATATAGTTCATAGTATAAAGTACTTGTTCACTAAGACTTATTTAAAATGTAAAAAATATTTAGAAATTTATATTCTATATAGCAGATTAAATTATCATAAAACTATGTGATATATTCAAGATATATCTAGCATTCACGTTTTTTGTAAACTATGGATCTTTAATTTGTATATGTTGAGGAGAAATTGTTATTTAAAGATACTATCCAATCTGTACCTTACATTGCGTTCATCTACTTCTAAATAATAATAATAATCTAAATAATACCAAAGTTCATTAAATCTTTATTGAGTCATAAATTAAATTTTGAATATTAAAATTATCTCCTATTTTATTAATCTGCTTTCTTTAAATATTTCATCTAGAAATCAATGAAAATAACTAAGAATTCTTAATAAATAATCTTTTAATTCTCTTTTATTCTAAACTTAAAATTTTTTACCGAAATTAAATGAAGGAGATATCATGGTTGATAATAAATCAATAATACTTTAAGCGGAATTCAGCACTAATTGAAAGAGGAACAAAAAGGGAAATCTAAAAATTTCAGATATATATATATATTACTAGGGGGCTTTGCCCGCTTCGCTAGACATTAAACTTAAATAAGTTGTCAAAATCCCATATCTTTATTAATAACCTAAGTTCTCGCTGTGATTGGTAGAGGATTTCTCGCTCGCAAAGTGAGGAGTCTAGGTCTCCACTGTCTTCGGCACAACTTACCCACTTCTTACTTCCCCTTCCTCAGCGGGTCAGTTCCAAATTTTGCAAAATCACATTAATGTACATAATGCGTACACTTAATCAATATCCAGTCTGGGTCCCCACTGCCTTCGGTAAACTTACCCACATCTTACTTCCCCTTCCCCAACGGGTGAGTTCGAAGTTTTGCAAAATTCCACTAATGTACATAATGCGTACACTTAATCAATATCCGCACACCAAAATTCGCCATTCTAAGATAATTGAAAGCGAATTCAAACGGAAAAACATGTTTTTACACATGTTTATTGGGAACGAATTCAGTATAACCCCACAACGATATTTGGCGATTTTGTTGTTGGCGATTATGGCTAAATCATAAATCAAAAAATCTTAAATCATATATGACAAATGATAAAATCATAATCCAAATCATAAATCATAAATCATAAATTCAAAATAAACAACATATTAGGCTGCCATATTATATCTCAAACAGTCCAGAGCGACATCGTTATCCTTCAAAACGGCGCCAAAGAAAAATCGCCAAATTCAGCTGTGGGGTTATACTGAAGTTATACCGTTTATTGCCCTCCGACTCCGAGAAGGAGGAAGGGGGGGATTTCGAATTTCGTGAAATCCAGTTACAATAAGTGCCGGATGCAAACAAACAATTTACGCACCAAATTTCGTGACCACAGAAGTCTTTATTAGAAAATATTATAAATAAATAAATGCAAAACGCACAGCTTTAGTATGGGAAACCTTTAAATATTTTAACTTTAAATATTTTAAGCCATTTTTGCGATGAACTGAATTGGCTATCTCAATTGTGCAATTAAATATCTTGGCGAGAAACGTCCGAGCAACTTCGGTTCCGAATTTCAAATTTTGCCAAAGGGATCCAATACTAAAGCTGTTCCACACACAAAATTAATAAATAAATAAAATAAAATAAAATAAAAACTCTTTTCTGGTATTTACAAAATAAAAATAAAAAATCTTAATAAAATCCGAATTATAATCATTTACAATTAAGGGGAGAACATACGAAAAACCTAATAAGGTACATAATAACAACAAAAAATTTTGTTTTACTGCAGGAAAGAAAGTGGGTTTCTTACCAAGTGGGTTCTTACGTATTATCGCAACCAGGTTGGCGCGATTTGTAAGTTTGAGTAAGAAAGTTAAGTTATTAGTATTAATTAAGTTATTATTATTAGTAGTAGTTATTATTATTATTATTATTATTAGTTAAGTTATTAGTATTAGTTAAAGTATTTCACGGCATTCAATCTAACCAGTAAGCAAAATAATTTCTTTACGAAAAACCACGTATAACACGTAGGGTTGCCGTAAGTAGGGTCGCCAAATTTGGCGATTTATGCGAATTTTCGCCTGGTTGCGTTAATACGTAAGTACCGACAAGGGTGCTTAATTAAATAAAAATATTAAACTAATGCCAAATATCTCTATGAAAATGTTTATCCACATACAAATTCCTGATTACAAAAAAAAAAAAAAAAAAAAAAAAACTTTTGTAGGTATTTTTCTCTCTAATTTTTATTATTATCATTCACGTGAAATTGAAAATATTTCATTTTAATTCTGGAAAATAAAAATATATATAAATATAAAACCTTCTACCGAATCTGGGTTGAAAACGGAAAAAGGGTAAAATAAATTAGAAATATCAGACCTATATTTATAACTTTGATACCAAATAAAAGGGGCGATTTTTCTGAATCCAGGGGTGCAAACAGTTTTTCGATGCGACAATTAGATTTCTAAAAAATAACTAAAGTATGAAATTTAAGTGGCAACGGAAAAACGTAAAAAGGGAAAAATAAATTAGAAGAATCAGACTTATCGTTACAAATTCAGTACCAAATGAAAGGGGTGATTTTTCTGAATCCTGGGGTGTAAACAGTTTTTCGATACGACAATTAGATTTTTTAAAATTAACTAAAGTATGAAACTTAGATGGCAACACTTCATTTCAATCTTTTCATAATTTGTAGTCCGAATCACGCGAGCAAAAAAGTCTTTAACCTAAAAATTTAGTTTTATATTTTATTTTTCCATTCAAAGCGTTTTAGTGAAAACATATTTATGGCGCATGCGTAGGCGTTTTTTACCCATAATTAAAACCCTATTCATAATTTTGAAAATTTCTATAGATATAATTTTAAGTTGGGTGAAGACCTAAGTTTCTGCCAAGCGCCGTTGAATTCCGTCCAGTCGTTCTCGAGTGATGCCCGGACAAACGTGTTTTAGTTTTTTACCCCCCAGGGGGGAATGGGGGGGAATTTCTGAAAAGTTGGTAGATATAATTTTAAGTTGGGTGAAGACCTAAATTCCTGCCAAGTGCCGTTGAATTCCGTCCAGCCGATGCCCGGACAAAAAAGCGACATTCGGACACGATGACACACACACACACACACACACACACACACACACACACAGGCAAAATTTTCTGAAGTCATTTTCGGCTTTCATGGGGTGTGAAACGTGAAGATATCGCAAAATTTTTTGATTCCGACAAATTTACAGACAAAAGTCTGATTTTATTAATATAGATAATTAAAAGTATTGACTCACCCGGCGACGACATCTTAGTATTCCGTGGTCAGAAGGATAATTATAAAGAAAATACTTTTTGATGTCCTCCATGATCATCTGCATTATAGAACTATACATCTGCACAATCTTTCGTTAGAATCTGCGCGGCAGTGCTCCAGTTGCTCTCCGAGCCTCTTGTTTTTTTTAAACACCAATCAGCTTATAGGCATTCTCTATTCTGATCTTACTTGAGTGGAATTACCAGCCTTTTGGTATCCTCTGAGAATCTTGCCTTTCTAGCATCCATTTTTTCAGCATAATCGATTTATATAAAATTCTGCTCCATTTCCAATGCTAGGTGATTTTTTTTTTTTTTTTTTTTTTTTTTTTTTTTTTGTTCTATCATTCAAAATATTCTTTCATCACCTGTCTATCTGACTAAATCTTCCTTCTTCTCCGAGCTGTGTGTGTTGACACTCCTCTTTCTGCCATGGGCCCTTTTTCTTCTTTTTATTTTATTGTTCGTTCTGTCCACCTATGGCATGCGGTTCTTTACTCCTTGGATCGCTCACACACACCATCCCTCTTCTTAGAAATCATAGATTCTAAAAACCTCTTCTACACAATTTTTCTTCATTTATAGCTACAATAAAACATTTTAGTGAACTTTTTTCGTGTAATGTCAACCGTATTCACAGCGCCGCCGGTCCGTCTCGTAGATTCATATCAAGAACACTTTTCCATTTTTTCTTTTTCAATTTTTACAGTTTATAGCTTTCCGCTTTTAAATATTGTTGAAATTGACAAAATAATTAATATCAAATAATCAAGTTCAACATTTATAAGGTAAGTAAAATGCACTCACTTTGTTTGTGAGTATCCTATGAGACTTTCAGGAACAGATGTATTCCATATGTGAAAAAAAGAACTTCTGTTTTTGTTATAAATATCCTTCTGCGAAGCTGTGCAAAAGATAATTTTAAATATATAAATAGTAGTGTTTTAATTTAATTAAACCAGCCTCCTTTAGCTTGGTTTGTGAAAAAGAAAAAAATATATATTATTTGTGGGAATAAAAAGAAGAACCCACGTGTGTTCCTTTTAATCACATTTTTATTATAAAACTGAACATCGAAGAGAGAGAAAAAAAAAAAAAAACATACATCATTACATGTACATAGAAACACAGACGGCCAATCAGAACAAATGCGTCACAGCGACGCCGTAATGTAGATGTATATATGCATGAAGAAATAAAAAGAGTCAAATGAAATGTTTTTAGAATAATATGAAAAAGAAAGTTTTTGTAATTATTGAGAAGAATGTCATTGGGAGTTTATTTCTCACCAACACCCCTGCGTAAACTCGATGACATTTAATCACAGTTCAACAAAGAAATTCGCAATTTTCGAAAAGAATGTCTCGGCAGAGGCTTGGTGAGTATATCAGCAATCATATTTTCCGTACTTACATACTCAATATTTATTGTGCCCTGCTCAACAAGGTCTCGAATCAGATGGTACCTTAGCTCGATGTGCTTAGTTTTCTGTCGAAACTTGTCATTTTCAGCCAATTTGATGCAAGAAAGATTGTCTTCATAGAGTGTAATAGGACAATTTTTTTGCATATCAATTTCTTCAAAAAGGTTTATAAGCCATTTTACTTCTTGCGCGGCACTTGCTGCAGAAATATATTCCGCTTCCGTTGATGACATCGATACAGATTTTTGTTTTTTGCTTGTCCAGTATACAGTATTTGCTCCTATGCAGAACAAATTTCCTGTTGTAGACTTACGATCACCGGGATCGTTTGCCCAGTCGGAATCTGCATATACCCTCAAGACAGGCTCTTCAATATTATTATATGTCAATTTAAGATTAATTGTACTTTTTAAATATCTAATTAACCTTTTTACCGCTTCCCAATCTTTTGCTCTTGGGCGCTCATTTCTTCTACTCAAAATATTTACCGCGGCGCTAATATCCGGACGTGACACGGTTGAAATATATAACAATGCGCCTACAGCCTGTCTATATTGTGTATATTCTGGTAAAAGGTTTTCTTCGTCATTTAATTTTATGTAACCTGTGTCCATAGGAGTGTCTGTAGGTTTTGAATTTTCTAAACCGTATTTGACTATAAGTTCTTGTATTTTGTGTGTTTGATCAAGAGTCATTGTATTTTCATTAGGACGATTAATATTTATCCCAAGATATTGTTTTGCTTCTCCCAAGTCAGTTAACGGGTATTCTTGTTTTAGTTTGTTTACAATTTCATTTATTTGTTGATCATTCCCCGCTATTAACAAATCATCGACATACACAAGTACATAAGTAGTTACATCGTTTTGTTTACGTTTATAAAGACATTTGTCGAATTGACTTTGAATAAAGCCTAGGTTAAGTAATGACTCATTCAATTTTAAATTCCATGCTCTCGCGGCCTGCTTTAGCCCGTATATTTAGCCCGTATATTTTAATTTACACACCTTATGTTCTTCCCCGGATACCACGTATCCTTCTGGCTGATGCATATAAACATCTTCACTCAATTTACCGTGTAAAAATGCAGTCTTGATATCAATATGTCTAAGACTTAAATTCTTATAAAGACTCATTGCCAAAAAACTTCTCAAAGTTGTGTGAGACACCACTGGGGCGAAAGTCTCATCGTAGTCTATTCCATATTTCTGTGAAAAGCCTTTTGCAACCAGCCTAGCTTTGTATTTTTCAACACGGCCCTGACTGTTATATTTTGCTTTGAATGCCCATTTGCATCCTACTATTTTCATACCTGGTGAAACCTCAACTAAATCCCAGGTGTCATTCTGCTTGAATAAATTTATTTCATTTAATGTAGCATTGATCCAATTTTCCTTTTCTACAGGGTTTTCCATATTTATTATATCATCCCAGCATTTTGGTTCACTTTGTGTATTGTGAATGCGAATCTATCTGGTGGTACCCCTTTATTAGATCTTTGTGATCTACGTGGAATATTTTGTGAATTATCTGACACAACACTATCATTAGTTTCATCTATCTCTGAGTCTATTATTTGCAAATTTGGTGATGGATTTTTATTATCACTTTTCTCATCATTATTTTGTGATGTTTCATATTTAAGTATCGCTTGTTTTTCATTTTCTAGAAATTTTATGGTTCGACTAATAATTATGTTTTTCCCATTTGTGCAGATCCTATATCCTTTACTTCTATTGTCGTACCCTACGAATATGCCTTCCTGTGCCGTATTGTCTAATTTTCCCCTGTGTACCTTTTGTACGTATGCATAGGCACGACAACCAAATGGTTTTAACATTGATAGGTCAGGTTTTCGACCTGTCCATAATTCATAAGGTGTCAATTCACACGAAGATGTTGGGAGTCTATTTTGCAAGTAAACTGCGGTATTTATTGCCTCCCCCCCAGAAAGAGTTTGGTAAATTGCCATCCTTTAATAAACAACGTACCATTTCAACTAAAGTACGATTTTTACGTTCAGCAGTTCCATATTGAGAAGCTGAATAGGGAACAGTGAATTGGTGGTCTATACCTAATTTTGTTAAGTATTCATTTAATTCTGTCCCGGTATACTCTCCTCCGTTGTCGGAGCGGATTGCATGCAAAGTTCGTCCGAACTTGTTTGATGTCATTGCGATGTATTCCCTCAATTTTGTGAAAACTTCATCCTTTTTTCTCAGTAGGTATATAACTGTAAATCTACTGAAATCATCGATAAAACTTAAAAAATAGTATTTTCCACCGACCGTGGGGGTTGTCATTGGTCCACACAAGTCAGTGTGTACCAACTCTAGTGCTTTAGTTGCCCTAAACTGAGCCTTTTTAGGATAAGGATTGTCGGTTAATTTAGTTAATATGCAAGTTTCACATGCATTATCATGTTTGCAGTTGTCTATTTTTATCCCAACTGCCATGTTGTTGTTTACCAATTGTTTTATATGACTAATGTTTCTATGGCGTAATTTAATGTGCCATTTATCAATACAATTTGTATTTTCACATATTTTAACCATGTTTATAGTGTGTGTTGTATCATAGTTAACTTTGTTTGCATTCGTATAAATTGTTGTTAATGTAACCTTCAATGCATGTTTCTCCTTCATGCATTATTTTGCATGATTTGTTTTCAAATATTGCTACACAACCATTTTCAGTAGCCTCTTTTACAGATATGAGGTTTGTCTCTATCTCTGGTACATATAAAACATTTTTCAATATTATAGTATTATATATGTGTGTTATTGGAATTTATGGTGTTTAATTTCACAGACCCATGACCCAGGGATTCTATCTCCTGTCCATTCGCGATTGTTACGCGTGAATTTTTATAATTAAATTCATGAAATTTACTCCTATCATTGCATACATGAGTTGAACAACCTGAGTCTACATACCAATTGTTAGATTTCTCACCAATAAATAGAGTGAATATTTTATCGTTAGGTTTTTTATTTTCACTCTCAGTAATAAGAGCCCTATCCGCGTTATGTCTGTCTTGAGAGTACATACCAGATTTGAAAGTTGATCTGGCATTGCTGGCTTTTGTTTGTTTCGGAGTCTTTTCTTTATTTTTATTTTTAAGATGCCAGCATTCTTCAATTGTATGCGATTTTTTTTTTTTTTTACAATAACGGCAGAACTTTGAATTTTCTGGTTTCGGTTTAAATTTAACCTTTAACACTGAATTATTTTCAGATTTGTTTTCTTTTCTTTTAGAAAATTCATCAATCAATTTCGAGCGTATAAACTCTGGTACTAAATCTTTTTCGTCACGCGATTCTAAAGCAGTGATGAGAACATCGTAACTTGGAGGTAAGGAACAGAGCATTAGGGCCGAAAGGTGCCTGTCGTTAATTTCTTCTCCGATTGATACTAACTTATCTCGTAAATGATAAATGTATGTTAAATGGTCGATCATACCGCCACCCTCAGTTAATTTCGTAGAGTAAAGCTTTCTAAGCAAAAATAGTTTACTGCTGAGGGTTGAACGCTCATGTACAGCTTTTAATGCGTTCCAGCATTCTTTAGCGGTCTTGAGATTTTTGACATGGATTATTTGATTATCCTCTATTAAGAGGTTTATGATAGCGCGTGCTTTCCTATTTTTGTTATTCCATGTGTCCGTAATCGGATTCGGAGCATCGTTAATAACCACAGAATATAAATCTTCCTTTTGGAGAAACATCTCCAATTTAAATTTCCATACATCATAATTTTGTGAGTTCAGTTTTTCGATTATAGTGTCCTTTAGGATACTCATTTTAATATTTCAATTTTATTTTCTTTCTTGTTTATAATAACTGAAATTTTATGTTTAATCATTCATATGTTTATTTTAAACATTCTTATATATTTTCACTTCTTTCGTTTTTAATGTTTATACAGATTTCTATACTTTCGTTTTGATATTCATTTCCGTTTTGAAAAAAAAAAAAAAAAAAAACATATTTATTTATTTTCGCTTACATTTTTTTTATTATTATTATTTTAAATGTAGCAAAATAATATTATTTTAAATGTAGCAAATGTTTCTTCACTTATGCAAAGAAAAAACTTTTGTCAAGAATAAATTTAAAATCTCAATTCAGCGCGTCAGTGGTCATAATCTGTTGAAATTGACAAAATAATTAATATCAAATATTCAAGTTCAACGTTTATAAGGTAAGTAAAATGCACTCACCTTGTTTGTGAGTATCCTATGAGACTTTCAGGAACAGATGTATTCCATATGCGAAAAAAAGAACTTCTGTTTTTGTTATAAATATCCTTCTGCGAAGCTGTGCAAAAGATAATTTTAAATATATAAATAATAGCGTTTTAATTTAATTAAACCAGCCTCCTTTAGCTTGGTTTGTGAATAAGAAAAATATATATATTACTTGTGGGAATAAAAAGAAGAACCCACGTGTGTTCCTTTTAATCACATTTTTATTATAAAACTGAACATCGAAGAGAGAAAAAAAAAAAAAAAAAAAACATACATCATTACATGTACGTAGAAACACAGACGGCCAATCAGAACAAATGCGTCACAGCGACGCCGTAATGTAGATGTATATATGCATGAAGAAATAAAAAGAGTCAAATGAAATGTTTTTAGAATAATATGAAAAAGAAAGTTTTTGTAATTATTGAGAAGAATGTCATTGTGAGTTCATTTCTCACCAACAAATATGTCTACTTATTGCTCTTATTTAAAAGAAACATTTTTACTTCTAAATATTTATATACAGATCACATTTTAAATTCTATTATACAAGTATAAAATATTTATACATAAATATATATATATTTAAATTACATACATTTTTGTTTTATTTATGTATATAAATAAATGTGTAGTTTTAATTACAACATTTGTATCCCCCTTTCTCCAAAAAAAAAAAAAAAAAAAAAAAAAAAATCAACCCTATCATATAAATTATATACTTAAATCCTCTATACCACTAGGTCTATTTTCTGTGCATTTGTAAGCATTTGTTATACCATCTTGACCTATAAAATAAAGATACAAAAACTAGACACAAACAATATGATAATACTCGTGATAATAAGATATAAAGAAAACAGAATAAATACCGTCTATTCATTCAGTTTATCGTTTATAACCTCTTGATATTAGTTTCTTAAGGTTTTAGAGTTTTTTTTTTTTTTTTTTTTTTCGAAATAGTCCATTGAATTATTTTTATCTTGACCTAAAAACAAAAAAAACATAAAACATACACAAAATATTATCCATTCTTTTAGTGTATAGTTGATAGCACATTTAGTATTTATTCCTATTGGTTTTGGAATAGTTTTTAATCAAAAAATTCAGTTCATTCCTTCTTTTGTTTATGTCTCTTTGTGGATGGCCACAGGTATTTTCTGTATATCTCACATTGAACTATAGTCCATTTTCCAACATTCGGATTCTGAAAAGTCTACACATATTTTTTTTTTATTTTACACATTTATATATATTTGTCTGCTTTTGTTCAGCACACCTATTATTGAGTAATGTGGGGTGAATATACTGCAAAGAAAAAAAAATATTTTTCTTTATTTTACACTTGTTCTTCCCTAGACTATTTTATCTTTCAAAACGAAATACATGTATAATCCAAAATCAAAACTTATATATATATATATATATATATATATATATATATATATATATATATATATATATATTATACATAAGTATAAATAAACAAAATCATAGCATTTCACACATCATGTTATTATTCTTAATTATTAAGATATTTACCTTCTATACAGAACTTTTGTTTACTTATTTTTCACTTATTTATTTTTTTATTTTTTACACAATTTATCTGAAAACTCCTAATCTACTTAATGTTATATTCTAAAATCCGTGATTTTTCCCTCAGCATGCTCCTTGGGATTTTGGTTTAATCTTAACGTCTAGGGTTAATGAGGAAAATTCCTATCCCTATTTCATAGCTTCCATTTAATCTCTAACTCTTACATTATATTTATTTTCGATGTAATTCACGGTCATTCCTTTATTATTATTGCTGCTATTGATTCATTACACTCTAATTTCTATGCTTTTCCAGCCGAACTGCAATATTAATACTATTTTTTTTCTTTTCTTTTTAGATCGTATGGTGTCCTAATTCTGTTTTGCTCTTTTTATCTCCTTACTCTGAACTTGATATATTTTTGTCTACTATCTAGCATTAGTTTTTTTTTTTTTTTTTTTTTTTTTTCCATATTCATATTCATATTATTATTATTATTATTAAGGCTGCATTATAAAATCTTGCACCGGCAAGGAGAAATAAACATCTATATCTTAATAAAGCGGCCCCGCCATAAATTTTAATTTCTCTGTTTGAAGATCAGCTCCAAACAGTTACCAGTTTAAAATCTGAAGCACCTTTCCATAACAATAAAATTACGTTTGCTTCTACCTATATTATTAATAATTTCTATTTTTATTATTATTATTTTATCTATTGTTTTGACCTCGATCCTTCCGATATTTTTTAGCTAGCTATTTAATTTTCTTTTTCTTGAGGTACTTTAATTATTTTAGAAATAGGAATTTTTAAACTTTAACTTCCTTCCTTTTCTCGTATCAAATTATTTGCATTTCTCTCCACAAAATATGGTCCATCAAACTTTTGCCTAGTTTTCTATTATTTCTTAATGATTTAAGATATACCTCATCACCTATTTCCAATTCTATAGGATTTATCCTTTTTTGTCTATTGTACGCCTCTGAAATTATTTTTCATATTGAGCAATGCTTTTACTCTCGCTTGATGCATCTCCGGGTTTATTTTTGATATGTATTGCGAAGGAGTTTCTTTATTTCCGTCATTGTAATCTAGAAATGAAGTTTTAATTTTCTCTCAAAAAATAATACCGCTGGTTTGTATCCCGTTTCTCGATGTTTCGACATATTATAGTTTAACTTAAAAAAAAATATTCTCGTGTTCCAATCAAAAGTTTCCTGACACATGGCTGAGATGGACTTTTTAAAATTAAATGTACTTTCTCAATCGTACCATTACTGCTAGGTTTGTAAATGCTCAAATATCGCAGTGTTATATTAAGATTCTTAGCGAAGTCGGTAAATTCTTTGGTTTTAAAATAAGCAGCTTTGTCTAAATTTATATATTGGCATAGGCCATATTTTCCGAAATAGTCTAGCAGCGCATTTATGATGGTAGTTGTATTGGTATTTTTTAGCGGTATTACTTCCAATAACCTAGAAAATGTGCAAATGATTGTTAAAAGATATTTGTTCCTTTTTAGCGTTGGTACTATTTTTCCAACAATATCAATATTTAATGCTTGGCCACATGCAAAGTTCTTATTCATTACTTGCACTTGCACCGGAAGTTTTAACGTTTGATGAGGTTTGTAAGAGTTACATGAAATACATTTCCTACAAAAAAATTTCACTGTTTGGTACATCCCAACCCAGTAAAATCTACTTTTAATCATTTGATACGTTTTCTCAAAACAGAAATGTGGGAAATGCGCGGTGTTTATAATTGTCTCTCTTAAACTGTGTGGAGCTATGATAATATTTTGTGTACTTTCCGTAGCGTTATATGAATGTTTCAATACTAGTAGATCATTGTCTAATAAAGAGTATTTTTTTTTTTTTTTTGTATTTATTATTTATTTTTGACTTTAAGCATCCTATTATTTTCTGTAGTTTTCACTTTTTTCTTTTTTGTTGTTGTTCATTTAAAATGTTTTCTTCTGACAACTCCTTTTCTGCTTTAAATAAATACATTTCATTCTCTTGATCTCCGTGCGTTATGTTTGCTATGTGCCTATTTAAAAAATCACTCGTATTCTCTGATCCTGATATCTACTCTGATCCCTCTCTACTGTTATGTCGAATTCTTTCAGATCTAAAAGCCATCTCGAAATTATGTCAGGCTGTTTCTCCAAATAATAAAATATGTTAACGCGTTCGCATCCGTTAACAAAAATATTTTTTCCTAACAGTAAGTTTTCATAATTTAATATAGCTTCATGTATAGATAGTAAATCCTGTTTCATGGCTGGATAATTTTTTTCTGAAATTTTTCATTTTCTTCCATAATATTCTATCGGGTGCAAAATTCCATTGTCTTTTTGTGCCCAAATCGTCGATTTTGCGTATTTTGAAGCATCCGTGATCAGATAAAATTCTTTGTTCATATCCAGAGCTCTTAGAGTTGGTTCATTTAATAACGCGGTTATTAAATTTATAAATGCTTTCTCTTGTTCTTCACCCCATTTAAATTTTATGTCTTTTCTTGTTATTTGTAATAATGGATCTATTATATCATTATAATTTTTTATCAATGTTCTGAAATAGTTCGAAAACTCTAACAGTTGTAAAATACCTTTTTTATTGTTTGGTTTCATTATTATTATTATTATTATTTTACTTTGTTTAAATTTCCTTTTGATGGTGAATAACCACGTTCATTAATTTTATACCCTAAAAACTTTATCTCATTTTTACATATTTGCATCTTTTGCGGGTCATTAGTTAGATTGTTTTTTATTAAAATGTCTAAGACTTCCTGCATTATTTTTTTCATATCTTCTATTGATTCTGTTCCTAAAATAATGTCATCGATAAACTACCCTATTTTATATTTATCTACCTTAGGCCTTAGGATCTTATCTATAATTTAGCAAATGTCATAGTAGATATTTTAGTACCAAAATTTAATCTGGTTGGCTAATAGCAACCAAATTCTGTAATGAAAGCTAATTTTTCTCGGTCTTCTTCTTTTAAATTAATTTGGAAGAATGCCGAGTGAAAGTCCATCACAGTATAGTACTTTTTGCCACTAAGTCTCTGAATTATTTCTTTTGCATCAGGGATAATATGGGGCGAAACCTCTATGATTTCATTATATATATATATATATATATATATATATATATATATATATATATATATATATATATATATATATATTTTAAGTCTACTTTTCTCATTTGTTTAACATCCACCATGTTTAAATTATCAATACGTTCTCTCTTTGGTTTTGTTTTGTCCATTATTATGAATAGTTGTGTAATTTTCGCCACTTTTATATATTTTTTTCAAAGCAATTTTATGCTCCTTTGTATTCGAAATTTGAATTTTTAGTTTATTTTCATTATCTATTTCTGGTATAGGGCAATCTATGTCTGTACCGGAGTTATTCCTCTGTGGTACAAGGAAGATTGTTTCGTGTTGATATACTCTAGGAACTTTTATTTGCGCCAAAATTGTTTACTTCGAAGGAACATAATTTTTTTTTATCAGTCTTGCAAAGTGATAATTTTGATTTAACATATCCTGCCTTATAATATTTTCTTCATTTTTCTCCATTTAATCCTATCATTTGTATACTAGCAGATGCCTCCCAATTTATTAGTTCATTTTTATTATTGCTTGACTCTAACTGATTTTTTTATAATTTAAAATATCTGTAATTTTTTGCGTTCTTCTTTCACTTTCTGAAAATGCACTCCTGACTGTGGGAATAATTGCACTTTCTCCTTAATCTGTGATGTATTTGTATTTTTTTTTTCTTTAATTGACATGGTATTTATATTATTTGAAACTTCCTGGTAGTTTGGAGTTTTATTTAATTCCAATTTTATGTTTATAATTAGTACATTATCTGGCTTACTATCATTTTGTTTGTTTTGAGAGAGCCATAACCTAATATTACATTATATTTCTTATCTAAATTAAAGTTCAATGCATAAAATACACCTGTCACGAATTTCCCCTTAATTTTGAATGTAATTTTAATGCATTTTTTGAAGTTAATTCTCTGATTGTTTGATGTGTGTATGTTTACATTATTTGACAAATACTGAAAATTTATCCTTGTTTCTTTGATTTTTGAAATATTTTTGGACACATTGCATTTAAAGTTGCACCTGTATCTACTAAATTTCGTGTAGGTACTCCATTTATATTCAAATCTAAGATGGGTAAATTACCTATATCATTTTCATCAATATTTGTCAAATACTTAGTCTCTTTTCTGTTTTTCCATGTTTTTTTGCACAGATACCGATCTGGTGTTTGGATGTTTTTGATTGATTTTCTTTTTATTATACCTGCGTGAATTGTTGTCTTTCTCGTTTCTCTGTTTTTGTACTTTATAATATTTTCATAGTAATTTCTGTATAATTTGTTAGCTTTTTAATTCCGATATTTTTAATCGATATTTTGATGCATTTTTAGTCTCCTGTTTATGTTAAGGGATTTACTGGGAACTATTTTATTTTTTTACTCTTGGTAAAACCCTCACCCGACTACCTTGGAAATATTATAACAGGGCGGTTTGTACCTATTTCTCTAACAGTTCTATGTGAACTTCTTCTGAAATTATTTCTATTACTCCTATCCAAACTTTTATAATTTATTTTACAATATCTATTTTCGTCTGACCTTATGTTTGTAACCCCTGAATTTTCACTCTCTGGTATTATAGGGATTATATTGTTTACCATATTAGGAGTAGTTCTTGAATTGTACCAGCGTTGTTCAGTGTTATGTGACCTAATATTGCAAATTGCACAAAATCTTGTGCTCTCATATTTTTGTCTCCTTGACTTTCTGATCTGTTATTTCTTATTTCTAATTCTTCAAAGTTTATTCTAATTTTTGATTTGTTCAGTTTGTTTTGATGATGATTCTAATAATAATGTACACATGTCGGTTTCTTTGCTATTTTTTTCTCTATAGTATTTATTTCCTCCACGTTAAATTGCATTGCATTTTTGATAGTTTTAGCAATTTTTAATGCACTTTCAAAATCTTTTATGTCTGCTTTTCTTAACTCAAATGCTATGTCTGTCCTCATGCCGTCGATAAATTTATTTGATTTTAAACTGTTTACAAAGTCTTTTACCCCCTCTTTGTTTTGGAATGCAGACCCTTTTAAAAATTCATTTGATTTTTTTACTATTTCCATCGCCTATTCTTCTATAGTTTTTTTTTTGTGATTGCCTTTTATTCATAAAATCTGTTTGAGCCTTTGATAAATTAACTTTGCTTTTAAATTTTTCTTTAAATTTAATTTTGAATTGCTCATGCACATTCTCATTTACTAAATCCTCATCCAAGTTTACTTTCTTCTTCGCTTTTTCACTGATTTTACATTTTAAAATTAGTAATTTAATTCCCTCCTCTAATTCTGTCGCATTTGTTAATGTCCCGAATGACTTTAGAAATTCATCGTGACTGTCCCCGTTGAAGTGTGGAAGACCCACTAATAGCATATCTAATGACACTGCTAATATTTTCTCCATTTTAATTTTACCCTGTAATACCTTATCAGTTTTTGTTTCCTCCGTTGTCTTTTGACTTTGAGTTTTTCTATAATACTTATTGGCAACCTTATTTCTCATGTTGTACGTATTTCTCATTTACATCAAACTCTTACTAAGCTTTACTTTAAATCAACTCTTAAAAATTATTTCTTATATGTATTAACATTAACACAAATCATGCTTGTATACATATATTTATTTTGACTAGATTGATTTTGACTAGATTATTTTGATTATTCTAGTTCAATTATTATTATTATTCCCTATTTTTGAAAACTATTTACTTTCAAAAGTAAAATATTGAAGTCTATATGTACACAGGCACCAAATAATATTAGCAGACAAACAAAATATCAAATTATTTGACTTCTATAAACCTTCTTTCAGCAATATTGCTGCTTATGTGTACATATAAAGTATTTCCAGTAATTTTTCAAAATTTACAACTGTAATTATTTTAATTACACTTCATTTATTTTCATATTATATTTATCATTATTAATGAAGGTGTATTTTTTTTTTCATATGTACACATTTGTATCTATAATAGTTATATATATATATATATATATATATATATATATATATATATATATATATATATATATATATATATGTATATATATATTACAATGCTATGATTTCTTTATTTATATTTATCCAATTTTGTTTAAGCAGCTATTTAGTATGTTTCTTTATTATTATTTTTTCTGAGTCCACCTTAAAGTTTCCCTAATTTAGTCTTTCTTATTTTTTATTTTATTTATCTATTTATTTATTTATTTTTTGAGACCTCAACAGGATAGGCAGCATAAATTTTATTTGATTTTTAGAGTATTGGAGAGAAATTGTTATTTAGAGATACTCTCCAATCTGTACCTTACATTGCGTTGATCTACTTCTAAATAATAATAATAATATAAATAATTCCCAAGTTCATTTAATCTTTAATGGGTCATAACATTAAATTTTGAATATTAAAATTATCTCCTATTTTATTAAGCTGTTTTCTTTAAGTAATGTATCTAGAAACCAATGAAAATAACTAAGAATTCTTAACAAATAATCTTTTATTTATCTTTTATTCTATACTTAAAATTCTTCACCAAAATTTAATTAAGGAGATATCATACTTGATAAAAAATGAGCAACACTTTAAGCGAGACTCCGCACTGATTGAAAGAGGAACAAAAAGGGAAATCTAAAAATTTCAGATATTTTGTTTTATTTTATAATTTAAAGTATTGACTCACCCAGCGACGGCATCTTAGTACTCTGAGGTCAGAAGGGTAATAATAAAGAAAACGTTTTTTGATGTCCTCAAATGATCATCTGCACTATAGAACTACACATCTGCATAATCTTTCGTAATAATCTGAGCGACAGTGCTCCACTTGCTCTCCGAGCCTCTTATTTTTTTTAAACATCAATCAGCTTATAGGCATTCTCTATTCTGATCTTCCTTGAATGGAATTACCAGCCTTTTGGTATCCCCCGGGAATCTTGCATTTCCAGCATCCATTTTTTTAGCATAATCGATTTATATAAAATCCTGCTCCATTTCCAATGCTAGATGATTTTTTTTCTTTTTGTTGTTCTATCATTCAAAATCTTTTTTCATCATCTGACCATTTGACTAAATCTTCCTTCTTCCTTGAGCTATGTGTGTTGAGACTCCTCCTTCTGCCATGGGTCCTTTTTCTTATTATTATTTTATTGGTCGTTCTGTCCACCTATGGCTTACCCTTTTCTACTTCTTGGATCGCCCACACACAGCATCCCTCTTAGAAATCACAGATTCTAAAAACCTCTTCTCCATCCTTTTTTCTTCATGTATAGTACAGAAAACTATTTTCATGAGTTTTTGTCGTTTAATGTCAACCGTATTGTTCTCTGCGACGCCGGCCCGTCTCTTAGATTTATATTAAGAACATCTTTCCCTTCTTCCTCTTTCAATTTTACAGTTTATAGCTTTTCTCTTTTAAATATAGCTAGTTATTGCTCTTATTTAAAAGAAACATTTTTACCTCTAAATATTTTTTTACAGATCCCTTTTTAAATTCTATTATACAAACATAAAATATTCATACGTAAATATCTATTATATTAAAACACATAGGTATTTCTTTAAGACCAAAATTGCATGATCTGCGCATGCGCCGATGCCTTTTCCTTTCTTTAGACGTAACCAAAGAACCATTCATTAAAATCTACGGAAATGCGGAGATTATCGAAGTAACCTTTAACCAATCAGAATTGAGGTGATTCCTTCCTTTAAAGGATGATAGATTTCGTCATTTCGTGTTTATTTTATCGCCGCTCCTCTACTTACGTACATGTTTGCCGATGTTTGCATTTCAGTAGTTGTCTCTGTTGTAAGTATTAGGGAAATATAGCTGTAGGTATTCTAATTAGATTATTTTGTTTATTTAGAATGTTTCATTTTTTGTTTTAGCACTTTCTTTTTCTGAATTTATCGTTTGCATTCTAACTTTTTTATGCTTTGTATATGATATATTGTGCAACGATGTTAGATTCTTACGATATTCACGAGATCATTCTTGATGGTAATTGATTTTTTAGAGTTTCTGTATGGCACTGAAGATAATCATTCAGTTATTCGTCACATAATTGTTAAACACGTAACTGACAATTGGAATACGAATGGTGATTTCATTATCGTAGATAACTCATATAGCGAAGCGATTTCTAATGCCAGTGACTATTTTGGTATTATGACCGAAGATTACAGTATTATGACGCATGGTAGTCATGTGAAGCTGAATGCAGCTACCAGAATTTATAATATTTTCGGCTGGGTACCGGTTGTTTTGGTTGCATTATACAAACTGCTGAGTTTTTTTTTTTTTTTTTTTTTTTTTTTTTCCCTTTAAAAAAGAAAAAGATAAAAAAAGTATTATTTAAAAAGTATTATTTTACATACCTTAAAACGCTATGCTCTGAGTAAATAAATACCGTCATTCTATATAGTTTGTTGATTATTTTCGTTTTTCATATTATTTACAGAAAATAATTGAACACTTTACTAATTTTCTTATTTTATTTATTTATTGAAAATGCATTATACAATATTACCAAAATGATAACAGCATACCATTTAAATTTTTTCAATATTAACAAAAAGGCGCAACTACAAAGTATAGACAAATATGGCATTTATTTACTTTAGCAAGTTATATGCAGAGATGTAATTTGCAAAAAATTTTATCTTTGCTGCCTGTTTTTCTGTATATAGTCTCTGTTACAATCTTTGTTTCTTGATGTTTTTGACCAGGCAACCCTATGTCCTATTAAAGAGCATATTATTCTCTACATTTAAGCACTGGTTTCATCCTAATGTGTGTTGGTAAATCGCTAAAATTCGCCTCTATTTTCCAGGTAACATGAGATGAAGCAATAATCTGCGCAAATGATGCATTGTTATAAAAAACTGAAAATTGGCTTCTGGTCTCATACTTTTGAGAATGACTAGATTATAGAAAAAAAAAAAAAAGTTATGTTGAGAACATAATACAAGTCATTAAATACAAATCTAATTAAAAAAAAAAATTACTTTTAAATATTAAACTTTAAAACAAAAATTCTATATGAGGGATTACTCCCCAAAACACTGGCAATTTTACTATTCGTTTACATTACTAACCATTAAAATTTTAATTTCCATAACAAATTAGTGCTACGTCTGAGGTACAGAATTAACCTATCCACAATTTTTCTCACACTCACACACATCGAATATTTTTTTAAAAATGTAGAATTCATGTTCTGAATCTCTAAAAATCTGTTGGAAATTTTTAGGAATGCAACACTTTTTCTAGTAAATGTAGAAGTAGTAAAAATTTGAATTATGTGCTTTTATTATAAAGATAGCCTTAATTTAATAGGACCTAATTAATATAAGGATATTCCATTATTACATCCATTATTACATCGATAATGTAAAGGGGAAAAGCTATTCTAAATGAAATCCTGAAGTCTATTAAATATTCAGTATTGCATATGAACTACATTGTCTTTTTACTCATCCCAATTGCTTTTTTACGGAAAAAGAGTGGAAGTGGGAAAAAAGATTGATGCATATTTTTAAATTTCATAAGTATGATTTTATATGTTAAAATACGTAGAGAAAACTTTGCTGAGGATAAGCGCATCCTTATAAAATTTTCCACTTAAAATGCGTCCTTTCGCAATAAACCTCCTAAACTATTTCTAGAACATAAATTTTGCCAATGCATTTTTCAAGGAGCATCATTTGACTCCACTATTAACATGGCTTTACACCCGCATTATGAAATCCAATTTGATAATGTAATATATATATATATAACATTTTTTTCTTTTTCAAACTAACAAATTTCGGCTGATGTTAGTTAAGTGTTGTTTAAGTGTACGCAATATGTACAGTCATTCAAAAAAAAAAAAAAAAAAACGAAACACCCCCACCTATCTCATCAGTAAATTGTTGCAGAAAGACACCGAAGGCACCATTCATCAGCGAATTTTGTCCTCTTTTAAGCTAATTGAAAGAAAATAGCTTAAGGGGCCGTCTACATATTGAAATTGGGTCAAACTTTAATATTTTCAATGGTAACATACAATTTTGATTTCGGATATCGATTCTACACACAATTTCATCTCCAGAAATAAACTTGAAGTCATATGGTGTATAACTTTAGGTGTTATATATATCTAAACCTTCGAGCTTCTAATGTTAAATTCTGATTACACATTTATATTCATATCTTCTGCATTTTTTTATTTTTTTGGGTGGTTTTTTTATGGTGTTAATAACAGGTTTTCCAAACATATTTATGCGTTTCATTAAGATTTTAATCTTATACTATTAAGTGAGCAATATGTGTATATTTCACTGATCTCGAAAACGGTAGCTCGGACAGTCACGAGATTTAACACAAAGGTGCCCCCCGAAGGGTCATTGTGCACATCGAAGTCAGATTTTCGAATTTTTGATTAGTTTTTTCTTAATTAATTAAAATGTAAAAATAATAACCTTCTAATTTCTGATAAAAAAGCCATTTAAATTTTAACATTTTATCCATAATTTAATTGTTGCCAATATTTTTTTTCGACAAAATAATAATAATAATAATAATAAAAAAAAAAAAAAAAAAAAAAAAAAAACGTACATTTATTTAAAATGAGGAAAATAAATAAGAAAGATTAGAAAATAAATTAGAAATATCAGTCGCATCGTTACAAATAAGATAGCAAATGAAAGGGAAAATTTTTGTAAATCCGATGCATTAAACAGCTTATCAATCGGATGATTAGTTTTTTCTTAATTAATTAAAATGTGAAAACAATAAGTCATTTAAATTTTAAAATTTTATCCATAATTTAATTGTTGCCAATTTTTTTTCGACAAAATAATAATAATTAAAAAAAATAAATAAAATAAAAAAATAAAATAAATAAATAAAAAAACGTACATTTATTTAAAATGAGGAAAATAAATCAGAAAGATAAGAAAATTAGAAATATCAGCCGCATCGTTACAAATAAGATAGCAAATGAAAGGGAAAATATTTGGAAATCCGATGCATTAAACAGCTTATCAATCGGACAATTAGATTTTTTAAAATTAACTAAAGTATGAATTTTAGGTGGCAACAGTAGAAGATTGTATGGAAACCGTTAGGAGAAAAAAAATGAAAAATCTGCTTCACATTAAGTCACATGATTTTTAAGTGGGATTAAAAATTGCAGTTTTCAAATTCTTTTAAATTTTCTCTCACGAACACAAAAATATAATATACAGCCTGTAACCCACAAGACCAACTTGCATTTCAAATTTCCTCAATTATTTTGGTTAATAAACAAAAGTTATTATTATTATTTTTTTTTCAAATTAAGTTTTATTCTATCTTCGAAAAGAATTATGTGATCATAGATATAATAATATACATAGATCTATCATCCCCATATTATCGTGCAAAGATTTTTGATGCCGAAAAAAAAGCTTTGGAATCAGCCATTAAGTGGTATTGAAGGAAAAAAGGAAAAAAAGAAGAATGAATTTGAAACTATATCTCGAGCTTTTCATTCACCTTTAGTAAATAAATTATTCATGAATTTTATTTACTAAAACATTCGTGTGTATTCCCGTGTGTATTCACTCGGGGAAAGACTGCCATATTTTGGTAGAATCGCCGTCTTTTCCCGAGTGAAAAGGAATCACTTTTTTCTCCCCAATGATCAATCTATATATTATTACTATATCTATGTATGTGATACGATACATTAATAATTTGGGTTTTAAAAGTTTTTTTAAATAGATTATTTAAACTCTATGAACCATATTTTTATTTTATCAGCTTCATTAACAGATCCTGCTGGGCGATTTTTTAAATTTTGGTGTTGAAGTATACCGAACGTTTTTAGACAAGAAATTTAATATGGCAACAGCCATTTTAATCTAAGTAGCGCATCGAATATATAAAAACATAAATGATTTATTTTTACACAAAATTTACAGAACAAATGCAGTTTTAAAGATAGGAAATTTATTTCAACAAGCACTATTTTAAACCTAAAAACCATTAAAAATATAAGCAGAATATAAAGGATTCTTATGTATAAACAAAAAAGAGTCTGGTAAAATTATTAGCAAAATAGTCTTCCCCTTTTCATATAAAAAAAAAAAAAAAAAAAAAAAAAAAAATCCATCGCTAATATGGCGACAAAAATTCAAAAGCCGCCAGTGGAGCAACATAATAAAGTTGTGCAACACGATAATGTTTACTTATTTATTTATTTATTTTTTTATATATAATAATCATTATGCTAATTTATCATACAAATAAATGAGCCTCTGTGTGTTACTGCACTTGCACGCTGTCGAACAGAAATATTTGAAAAATTCAAATTAATATTTAAATAAATAAATAAAAATATGTTTAATGGAAAATATATATAACCATAAAAAGATTAGTTGTCTAAAATATGGCAGAAATAGCGCTCATAGCATATTGTTACAAGGTATTAAGTCTTATTGTTACAATGGATTAAGTCTAAAATGGTGACAAAAATTCAAAAGCCGCCAAAGACAACTATATTAAGGCTGTACTATCAGGTTTACAACCCATGAATTATATATAAACACAAAAAATTAATTGTTTCATGCGACAGACGTAGCCGGTCACAGCATATTGTAATATTTGGCGTGAAATTGCTGTCATTTAATGATTGATTGGATAAACAAAATAAACATATGAATAACGTAAAAGCAAATATTATGTTGTCTAAACCCAGTTATATTTGAGTCCAGTCCGAGTTACATGTGAACAACACGTACAGTGTTGTTCACATGTAACTCGGATTCAAATATAAAAGGGAAACTCCAATTTTTTCGATACTATCTATTTCGAAACTGTTATATAATGAGCACCTAAATGGAAGCTCATTGGCAAACTATTGTCGCAGATAATAGGGACAAGCGACCGAGTTGCAGTGGATGACCAAATCGCTGCCGAATGCAGCAGGGACCTGGAGCGAACTTTTGAAAAATTTCAGTAATTTATTTTATTTTATTTTTATAAAGCTATATAGAAAAGAGTTTCCTTTAAATTTAGTGACCAGCGAAGCGGGCAAAGCCTGCTAGTATTTTTTATCCATAGAATAAAAATTATTAAATAAATATTTAAAAAAAATATGTATTGTGACCTATAATTTTTTTAAAAATAAATTGATTTCTAGCACTTTAAAATACGCGTATACAAATTTGTAGCTCATTGCGCTAAATAGTTCTCGAGATATGCCCCCAAAACGATCGAAGATCAAGTTTAAGGGTTAACAAGTTTAACAATTATAAACTGTATTTACAAGTAGCATTTACAACAATCAATTTTGAATTTGATTGCCGCCGATATTAATAAAAACAATTTAATTCACTTTCACATTTTTTTTAATTATTTCAACAATATTTCTACTTTCCGAATATACGTATGTAAGGAAAGTATTGTAATCATCATGTCAAAAATCCGAATTAGAGATTTTGATGTTTCTATACGTTTTGAAATCCCTCGTGTCTGTTTTCAATATTTTTATGATGATGTATGTATGTGTGTGTGTGTGTGTGTGTGTGTGTGTGAACACGCTAGCGTCTAAACGCGTTGCTCGAATGAGTTGAAAGTTGGTACGTATGTTGTAAGTCACCGTAGTTCGAACCCTATTGATTTTGGTGAATCTAGCACTTATAGGGTTTTTTTACAGGGACACCAAGAAAAACTCTTTATCATTATGGCATATGGGGCCAAATTTTTAAATGTGCGATAGCGTCTGAACGTCTTATTCAATTGAGCAAGAAAAAAATTATATATACACATATTACTATAGGTCACAGTTTCACGATTTGTATAGGTTTTGGTGAATCTAGCACTTATAGTTTTTTTACAGGGACACAACAAATAATTCTCTATCATTATGGCCTGTAGTGTGAAATTATTTAAAGTGAGATAACATCTAAATGCCTTACCAAAATGAGCTGAAAATTTTATATGCATGTTTTAGGTCACAATCACACAAACTATATAGATTTTGGTGACTCTAGCACTTACAGAATTCTGCAAAGACACAAATAAAAACTGCTTATCATTATGGCTCATAGAAATGGCTTATTTAAAGTATAACATATGGCTTATTTAAAGTGCAACAGCGACTAAACGCCTTATTCTAAGGAACTAAAAATTTATATACATGTTATAGATCACCATCACATGAACTTAAGGAACTTTAGAGAATCTAGCACTTATGGTTCTTTTTACAGGGACACAATGCATATTTCTTTACCATTGTGGCGTATGGGCTCAAACTTTAGAGTGCGATAGCGTCTAAAGGCCTTATACGAAGAAGCTGGAAAATTTTATAAATAGTATAATTCACATTACAGTCGCACCAATTGCATAGATTTTGGTAAATATAGCCCTTATAGATTTTTACAGGGACACAACGAAAAATTATGTATCATTATGATTTATGGTTCAAAATTATATGAAGTGCAATAGTGTAAAATTAAGCAATGAGAGAAAATATTCGAACTCCCTGTAATATTTTTCACTTTTGCTTAACTATTTGTATTACCTTAATTTATTGACGAAACCATTCATTACTTCATGTTCAGAAAATCGAGGAGTCACTCCAGATTTTTTTTTTTTTTTTTTTTTTTTTTTTTTTTTATAAATAACATTAAAAAAGGTATCACAGTTTCCTTAGGCTTACATGTTGAAACTAAAAATGTTTTAATGTTGTGTTTTTATGTAAGTGCGATTATTTAAAGGATAATTTTTTAGGTATATACACCGTGACCAATAAGTTCTCATACACTTTCAAATTTTTATTACAATAACACAAAATAAATTATACAAAATTTTTTTGCATCAAATTAAAGTAGCAATCATTGAGTATCTTTGCATTAAATGCTTTGGAATAATTCCACGTTTTAGTTTTTTAACGAGCTTAAGTCGCTTTTCAAATCCATCACACGCGGCACGCACAGCTTCCACTGACATTTCCTGCCATATCTTTTGAATTACGTTTTTGAATTGGCTCAAATAGGTGATTTCATAGTTATTCATTTGGGAGAGCATATATGACCACACAAAATAATAAAGAGGGTTCAGATCGGGGGAGTTGGGGGCCATTCGTTCTTTGGCAAAAAGTCAGCTGAATTTTGAATGCAGCACTCCTGCACAACACGTGTGGTATGAGAAGGGGCATCACCTTGTTGGAAGCAGAAATATTCCGCCCCATACATACTCTAGACATTTGGAAGTAAAACGTTTTCCAAAAACTCAGTTTTATAATATTGAGCATTAGTTTTTGCCCCCTTATCAATGAAGACTAACGGGAGTTTGAAATAGCGGCCCAAACCATCAGAAATGAAGAATTTTGATAACGCGGAACGTAATGCTGGCTCTCAGGGATGTTATCAATAGAAACTGACCATACTCTGTCATTTTGAGGGTTGAGACTTTGCTGTAAAATGAATAGTTTCTCGTCTGAAAAGACAAATTCATCCTCAGCGTGCCAAGCAGAATTTCTTCCACTCTTTGCTTCCTTATCATCATATCAAACTCCGAAACTCCATGAATTTTATGTTTTCTATAAGCCTTGCACCCAAGGTCCTTTTTCAGAATGTTGAACATTGATCCCTTCGATATTTTGAGCTCTCGTGCTAGTTTTCTAGCAGATCTTTGTTCGCTTTGTTGTATCCTTTCCCTGACCCTTTCCACAGCCTCTTAGGCACGAACGAACCTCGGTCTGCCAGATCTTTTTCTGTCATCGGCAGAGGACGTCTTATTATACCTTTTGATAGTTCTGTAAATAAAATCTTTCTTCACAACTAGCGCTTTACTGTCTCTGAAAATTTCACCCGGCTGCTTTCCTTTGATCAATTTCTTTATCACAATTTCTCTCAATTTCTTCGTTCTACCTAGGTAAAGGTAAATTATAATTAGTGCAACATTTACACTTGCAATAGCTTCATACTTTACACTAAATGGCCTGCAAAATAATTGGGACTACAGTAACACATATGTACAACTTTTTAATGTGCTTCAAAAGTTGTATGAGAACTTATTGGTCACGGTGTATATTAAGTAATGTGTAAACAATCCTTTTCGGAATTAAAGTTAATGTAAAGTTAATGTAAAAATGTTTTTTTTTTTCTTTTGGATCGAGAAAAATCACTTGAGTTAAAAATCATTTTTCGTCTCACAAAGGATCGTAATTTTATTTCGAATCAGAAGAAAAAAAAAATGCGACTAGTTCTTTTGCATATTATGGTATTTTTACAAAGGGTAATTTACGTATTTGTTTATTTATTATTTTTTTAACTAAAACATTGCATAGCAAAAATTCGCAATACAGTTTTTGCTATGCATAGTGGGTCATGTAACACGTAAAAGTTTCCGACACCTCCTGAAATATCAACGATATTTCTTTTGGCCATGTTACCTTCAATTAAACATAATGAGTTTGATAATATTAAAATGTGTAAGAGCTAAGCTTTTTCAGGGAGAGGTGTGATTACGATTATTTATTTCTTTGTAAGACAGCATAAAATAATTGAAATGGTTTACTGAGTAAAGTGGTTAGCAGATGAAGTGTATTTTCAGCTTTGTTATGCGTTTTCTCTTTCTTAAAACTGCATTTTAACGAACTATAGAGATCGGTATTTTTATGAGATCAAATATAGCGCTATAAAAAAAGACGTGATAAATTGGAATTATATGTGTATCATCAGGGCCGGCTCTAGGCGGTAGGCAAAGTAGGCAACTGCCTACGGCGGCAAAATTTAGGGGCGGCAAAACCAGCTGAACTACAAAAAATAAACAAATAAAGTTTTTCGATTATTGAATGAAGAAAAAAAAAAAAGAAGTAAATAAATACAACAAGAATTTACAGGCTACTCTGCCCATTCCTATAATTTGAAATGCAGACAAGAATAAACAAATTTCTAAGTTCTGTACAGTATGTGCAGTTATTATTTATGCAGCCGCGACGCGAAGGAACAAATGCACACTCGCTTATTTAACAAGCTCTTTTTGTTCTCTAATTAAAGAAAGTCAAGAGTTTGCCAATTGTAGACACTTTTAGCAGTGTTCTTCAGCATGTAGGAACTATTTGGAGGTACCCAGTCTCCCCAGGACATTATTAGTATATCCTAAGTATGAAAGAACGTCCTAAGATATCCTCAGCCATAAGATAGGGACATTTTGAGTTGTCCGTAAAAACACGGGAAAATTTGAGTTGGAATTGGCAACAGTGATGTCAGATTTAAAACAATGCTTTATTTATGCAATAACGTCCATCAAATTCATTGGATGGGGGGTGGGGCGATAAATTTTTGGTTAAGGTATGCTTCCATTGGCCAATCAGAATTTCAATGCAAATTCAATGAACATTTTTAAGGTTTTTTTCCTGTTGAAAGTTCTACTGGTAAGGAACTGCCTAAAGTTTTATTAAAAGAGATGGGAAAAATTTTTTGTTAAAATTATAAAATATGAGAGTCAAGGTTATGAAAATTGCTCAGATATGAGAGACGACAAATTCGGAGTACAATCAAGGATTAAAACTTTAAATTCCAGAGCATTTAACGTACGTTGCAGCAGCCATTTATTAAACTTAGTAGTTAATGAATGACTGCGAAGTTGGAAAAGTTGTATAGATTCCCCAATATCTTCATTTCTTAAAATAGAAAATATTCATGATGCTTTTAAGACATTTATAAAAATGTAGAGATTGATAATATGATTAAAAATAATGAGGCAGTTGTTTATTGATTACAGTCGGCAGCAAAATTATTGAAGCACTTTGTAATAATTCCTACTTAAAAGATGCGCACATAATACTATTTTATTAAATAAATATTTGTCGAGTGATGATCTTAGTCTTATACTGTTTATAAAAAAGTAAGTTGTTGATAAAAATAAGCGATAAAACTAAGAAAAAAATATATATAATATATGAAAATGCGGATGTGTGCTTCAATAACTTTGCTGCCGACTGTATAATAAAACAATTAAAGTTTTATGTTTGATCGTCATTTGATACAAAATTTTGAATCATATTAATCCGATTAAGTAAGCTACGTGAAACAAAAGTTTTTGATTTATACCAAGCCACTGATTTATTAAATAGCTCATTATTATTATTATTATTACTTTTAAGATATAAGATCAGTTGAATCCTTTGAAAACTTTATCTTAAAAGCTGAAAAATTAGCTAATGTAATAGATATAGAAAAAAAAAAACTTTGAATTGACTAAATCACGCCATCATGTTCAACCTTAAAAATGAAATTTTTCTTATGAAAGTGTAGATGAATCCATAGAAGATTCAAAAGAGAAATATAAAATATATTTTTTTTTTTCATTTCAGCGATCAGGCGATCAGTGCACTGAAGCTGAGATTAAATTTATTGAATAATCATAATCATTCTTTTGAATTTTTATGCAATTTCCACAAACTTAAAGACACGTGCAAAAATGAATTACTACCCACACAGTAAAGATCGGGGAAACGACTTAACAGATGGTGATTCCTCTAATCTTAACATTTTAAAATTGGCTGGTAAAATATACTTTATTTTCTTCACTTTTGAAAAAAAAAGAATGTCCAGTTGACGTCCTTAAATTCATTACCTTCCTTAACATGGGCCGAATTTAAGCATTGCTTTAAAATTTTTGTTAACCTTGCCCATAACTTTTGCTAACGGAGAAAGATTTTTTTCTAAACTAAAAATGATAAAAAAATTACTTTAAAACCATGTCTAGTCAAAATCGACTCAATGGGTTAGCAATGTTGGCCATTGAACATGAATCAAGTAACAAATTAGATATGCAAGAAGTTATTCGAGATTGGTAGAAAAAAAGGTTCGAAAGAGATTATTTTATTAAGGTTTAAATTTTGTATATTGTACTAGCATTCTTTATTCTTTGTTGTTTAGAAAATATTGTCTGTACTAGTATTAGTTCCAAAGATTTTGTGTTTTTAACTTAAAAAAAAAAAAAAAAAAAAAAAAAAAATAGTAAATATTATATGAGTATTATTTACTTAGCTCAATGCTATTAGACCGTTTTTACGGTTTTTTTTTTTTTTTTTTTTTATTTTTAATATGTATATATATATAGTAATACAATATTATCAGTGCAAAAATTTAAATTTTAAAGATTGGAAATTTGAATGAGAAAAAAGCATTATTTGCATTCTAACGTTTTCAAGGGCCTGGTAGAATGAAAATATGCTAAAAAATGGATGTTTTTCTGTCACAAAGAAAGCAAAAGCTAAGAATTTCTTTGTTCACAGGCCCGAAACACCCATAGTAAAACCAGAAATATATATATATATATATATATATATATATATAAATGTATTTTTTTTTTTATTTGAAAGTTTTTAAAGCTTGAAGGGGGGAGGGGGGCGGCACTTTTTTTGTTTGCCTACGGCGGCAAAAACGTTAGAGCCGGCCCTGGTATCATCCATGACATTTTTGCTTTTGGTCATGCTTTGTGCTTATATATAATTCTTTACTATTTCCTTCTATTCTCAATATACAACCTCTGACAATAAAGTTCGGTAAATGGAGTCATAACGGTCGATCTGGCAACACTGGCGAAACAAAACGCTGCACATGCTTAGCGGCAGGTGTTGACTATTTGCCCCCACTGTGGTTCAGTTGAATGTTGTTTGTGTTCCATGTAAGACTTGTTTTACAAAGTGCTTGTTTAGTGCGTTGGTTCTTAACTGAGAACAGGAAAATGAAAAGCTCAATTTAAAGTTTTGTTTTAAGCTTGGCAAAACACCGAAAGAAACTCATACGATGCTGGTACGTGTTTATGAAGATCAAACAATGTCCATGAAGTGTGTGTACGAGTGGTTCGCCCATTTTCGAGAAGGCCAGGAAAGTGCTTTTCACAACCCCCGTAGTGGAAAACCTGCGACCTCCGTCAGTGACGAAAACATTGAGAAAGTGAGGAAATCAATTACGAAAGATTGTCGATTAACTGTGCGCATGATAGCTGATGAATTGCTGATTAACCTTGAATCCGTGCAACAAATCGTTACCTAGAATTTAGGGATGAGAAAAACGTGTTGTCGTCTTGTGCCACATCACTTGACTGACGATCAGAAGCAGGCACGTTTAGAGGTGGCGCAAATTGAACATCCACCATACTCACCAGATCTCAATCCTCCAGACTTCTTCCTATTCCCACGACTCAAACTCGCTTTGAAAGGAAAGAGATTTGACGATATTCCTGACATCCAACGAAACGTGATGAGGCTTTTGAACACCATCCCAAAAGAAGACTTCTTGCAAAGCTTCCAGGACATGTATAGCAGATCTCAGTGGTGCATAGTTATGGGAGGTGACTATTTCGAAAGTCAGTAAGGTAACTTTCGTTAACATTTCATCTACGTTAATTTTTCAGGACTATTCATCGAACTTTATTGTCAGAGGTTGTATATATATATATATATATATATATATATATATATATATATATATATATATATATACATGTATATTGTATTTGAAAAAAAAATTAGACTTCTGGTTTTCTATAAATGAATACGTTTTACAAGAATATATATATATATTTTAACCTTTATTGTAAAATATCATTCTGTCTGATTGGGAGTAAGACAAAAATTTCTTGACAAGTATTTTTCAAAAAATACTGTACGGAATTCCATATAAATTTCTCTGTAATTGCATCGCAACATAAGTCAATGCCTAACAATTTTTTTGCAAATATCTCAGCAAACGTCGCTGTCATAGTGCGATGATTTACCTTTAGAAAAAGTCCATATCTCAGATTCTGTAGTGTATTTTCGAACAAAATTTCATTTGCGAGAGTGTCATTCTGAAGTATTTGATTCGATTTCGGTGTGGAAAAAATATATTTCAGATTCTAATGGCCGAAAATTTGTATAAGATTGGGTCATTATGAACCACTATACTGATTCAGTTTGAATGCATATCGGTCAGCATGCGACATACACTGTAAATACAAGTATCTGAAATTCAGACACAATTGTGTCTAAAATGGGTGTTCAATTTTAAGATGCTAAAAAGTGTCTTATTTATTTCAGACACTTGAAATATCTTAAAAGGCACATCGTTTCACACTCGAAGTGTCTGAAATTCCGCCATCTTCGATCCTGTCTACGGTGAATATTTTTCATAAATAAATAAATAAAAAGATGCGTTTTATACTGTTTACCTGTGAAAAATAGATTTTAGAATCTACTAGAACTAGAGCATAAAAAAAAGGCATTAATATTTTTTACAAAATTATTCTCCGTTGCCCACACCAGGAATCGAACTGGCAGTCAACGGATTTAAAGTCGAGCGTCTTCGCAATCAAGCCATCGGTACTCACGATGTACGTTGCTTGTATAATGAAATATATTCTATTATCCGTAAAACAAATCGTAAAACAAGTTTTATGTATTTGCAATAAAACTGCCCATAAGAAGTAAAGCTTAATACATATTATTATCTTATATTTCATGTGTAGAGGTTTAGAATTTTTTGTGTAAAATGCGTAATAAATATGAAAAAATTATAGTCTATGGATTTTAAACGATTTTTTTTTTTTTTAAACTGGTATTTGTAAGAAATCAAACTATGTACATGAAACCAAAATAATTGCTCTTTTACATTTGGTAGTGTAGGGAAACATAAAATAATTTTTTAAACGCGGAAAAAAAATCAATTATGCACAAATTGTTTAAGATTGTTTAGTTACGAATTCGCTTTCTTAGCTACAAGTTACATACTTCGTTTATCTTAATATTTTTTTTTTTATTACACGTGAGAACTTTAAATAAAAATTAACTTTTTTTTTTTTTTTTTTTTTTTTTTTAAACAGAATAAGTTCCGCATCTAAGTATTTTAAATAAGTTAACTACTTATATTATATAAAATAATATCAAATTTATTTGTTTAAAAAAAATGTTAAAACAGGATATGCACGCTGCTTGAAGTAGATTCCATATGAAAAATTTGTTAAGTAATACAAATGTCTGAATTTCTAAGTGTCTGAAATTTGTAATGTCTGAATTTTTAAGTGCCTAAATTGTAAAATGTCTGAAATTTTATGTGTCCAAAGTGTAATATGTCTTAATTTCAGACATATCAATCTTATTCAGATACTTATCTCAGCTCATTTATAAAAAAAGACACTTATGTGTCTTAATTTAAGACAGCACATGCGTCTGAAATTTTGCATGCGTAAGTGTTTCAGGCATTTACGTGTCTGAATTGGCATTTCAGACACATGTCTGTCTGAATTTACAGTGTAATCAGTGTAAATTTACAGTGTAATTCTATTTACAGTGTAATCAGATTGCAATTTATTCCATGGACTGCAAAGCTAAATCTCAACATCTACCATTCGCTTGTATTAAACTAATTAAACACATAACGTTTTATATACATATAAATATATATGACTTGTGTTTCTCGGAAACGGCTCAATCGTGTTTGATGAAAGTGTGAGATAGAGGGGTTTTGGGTGTGAAAAATTGGACTTACTCTCATCTTCAAGAAAATTTGAAAATTTCTCTGCTAACTATTCATTCGTCATTGAAACGTATGACAAATCAATGAGTTTACTCGCAGATACTTTTAAACAATGTTGATAACAGTTTAAGTTATTTATTTATTTATTTAATTGATTGGACTTATCCTCATATTCAGGCGAAATTGCGTTCGCTTTCAACTTTCCATGAACCGTTTGCAATAAACGAGAGAAATTGGATTTACATATAAATATATGCAAAAATTTTTCGTTTTTTTTTTTTTTTTTTTTTTTTTTTTTTGTCTTCAGGAAAATTAGTTTTCGTTATTATCCCTTCATCTACCGTTTTCAGTATATCGCAGAAATTGTGTTTACTTAGAAATATGTGATACAATTTTGATAAAATATATGTTAAGAATTTTTTGAGATCCAAAATCGATTATCCTTATTTTCAAGAAAATTTACATTCGCTGTTAACCATTTACCCTCTACTTGCGAAATTTGGTGAAAATTGGGTTTAACAGGAAATTCTTATAACAATTTTAATGAAAATTCATTTGAGGTTGCAAAATAATTAGACGTATCCTTATCTTCAGGAAAGTTCAAGCTCGATGAAAAACCTCCATCCGCCCATTGCAAGATATGACAGTGTTTGGGAAGATTGGTTCTAGAATAGATGTAACGATTTTGATGAAAATTTAGCGTTTGAAAAATTTTGACATGATAAACCTATCTGTATTAGCTTCATCCTAAATAAATAAATAAATTAACGTTTTCTGTTCAAAATTAATCAGTCTGTGCCAAAATATGGCAGAGAACTAGTTTTGCTTTTTCTTGGAAAATAATTTAATTATTGCTAAAAATTTAGGTTTATGAGCGTTTTGAGATTACAATTTAGTCTAAACTGCCCTCTTGTTTAAAGTAATAGTGTTCACCAACTTTCTTGGAGTGTATTCGAATGATTTCGATAAAAAGTTACAGTTAACGTGCTTTTGATATGGCATTTTCATCGATTCTCTCTTTTGTCATTAGCTTTAACATCGTGGTAAGTACTGTTCATAGATAATTTGCATTCCGTCCTGGAAACAATATGCAAAAACAAAGGTTTTTCGGAAATCGTTGGAACGATATAGAGAAAAAATGTATAGGGCTGGTTGATATTTTTAGATCTAATCCAGATCTGATAACCCGTGTTTTGTCTGGAACAAAACATAACAAAAAACCTAGTTTTCTAGGAAATTGTTAAACGGTTTTGATAAAAATTTATAGTAGGGGTTTGATGTGATAATTCGATTTTTATTTCCATTACCTCTAGGAAAATTGGCTTTTACAGATACCTCGCACTCCGTTCGGGAAAAATATAAATTAGTAATAAATTTCTAAAAAGAAGAAATCGCTGTATTCACATAACGAATGATTTTTACAAAGAGATCGAGTTTAATTGATCATCCAGTTAGTGGTTTATTAATGATTAATTATGTTAGATAATTATGAAAACGAACGCTACCTCTGTTTCTGTTTATGCAACCCCAAACTTGCAATTGGCCTTTAAATTTTTAACAGCGAACCCGAAATTTTCTGAAGATTTAAATAATTCCAATCATTTATGCAACCCAAAACTTTCATCAAAATCCCTATACTCATTTTCGAGAAGACCTAATTTCTGTCATATGTTGCAATTGGTCTATAAAGGGTTAATTGAGAGCACGAATTTTTCTGAAGATGAGGGTAAGTCCAATCGTTTTAGCATTCCCCGAAGAAACTTAATTCTAAACTTTCATCAAAATCAGTACACCCATTTCCGAGTACACCTAATTTTAATTACGTGTTGCAAAATACGATAAAAGGTTAACTGTGAACACTAATTTGTCTGAAAATGAGATCCAATCGTTTTTTCTCATCAAAAAGCCCTAAATCCAAACTTTCATCAAAATCGCTTTGTCCATTTCGATAGTAACCCTATCTTTTGCTGCATGCTGCAGTGGACTGATAAAAAGTTAACAGCGAACTCAATTTTTATGAAGATGAGGATATTTCCAATTGCCTTTTCTCATAAAAAAAAATCCCTAACTCCAAGCTTTCATGAAAATTGCTATGTTCATTTCCGTGTAAACCGTATTCTGCCATACGTCTCAATTGGCCTTTAAAGGTTTAACAGAGAACACGACATTTTCTGAAGAATAAAATAATTCCTATGATTTATGCAGCCCCAAACTTTCATCAAAATCCCTATACCCATTTACGAGTAGACCCAATTTTTGTCATATGTTGTCATTGTTGGATGATGTTAATTGAGAACGCGATTTTTTTCTGAAGATGAGGTCAATAGCGTGATTTTTGCGGCCACTATCGCGGTACGTACAGATTCTTCAGAGAGGCCGTATGATAAAAAAGAACTTTGGAATGTATGCAAACTACAAATGGAATACACACCCAAAACTATACACCTAATTCCGTGTGTCTTAAAAACATGTGTACCAAATTTCAAGTCAATAGCGTGATTTTTATGGTCGCTATCGTGAGACAGAAAGAATTCAAAATCTTTCTAACTCTCCAGATTGTGTCTTCCACTGACGTTTCGGCAATTAAGATAATTTTCCGAAATTATTTATTTACTAGTGGATCTGCAAATCACGAGCCCCAACGTCCTACTTGCATCACGCATTATTTAACAGACCATTTTTAATTATTCCTTATTATATATAATCATATATTGCTTCGATCGATTTGCTACATAAACAGAAACATTTCTGAAGGGAACTGCCGCCTTCTAAACCCCCGTTGTACCTCTCTTTAGAAAACAATCTGTAAATATATCTATTCCTAATACCTGATTACCTTGTATGAATTCCCTGTAACTGATAAATACTTGTACCAAATTTCATGCGAAATGATTACATAACATATCGGAATTATTTTGTGTGACCCTGTAAATGAATTACCAATTCTATGACCACACTTCCCTACTGAAAAAAACATTCTTTTAAAATTCTAATAAAATTTCATTATATTTAACGAGGTGTAACTAGAGCCCCTTAAATAAATAATAGGCCGGCGCATCACCGCCATTTTTTTGCCTCGTAAGAGGACAGCATTTCCGCTTGGCGATTTTATCGCTTCACTGGTGGTTTTAAGAAATTTTCATCTAAAAATAAAATCGACCAAAAATGATAAGCAACACAAGTAATCTGTTTCTGTTTCTTAAATAATTCATAACATTTGAAAGGGGGGGAAAAAAAGAGCGTACCAATTAAAATTGGAAAGTTTTTTCAACGACCTAATACTATCAGGACACGGAAACAAGACAACTTTGGCGAGCCAAAAAAACGTCGCCAAGACTCTACAAACACACAGTAAAAAAGCTTTTCTTAAAATAATTTATGGTTATTAAAATACATATTTAGATTTAAATAATACTTTTTTTTTTTTAATTTTTTACTTTATAAATGTCAGAAATGCAAAGAAAAGTGTAAGTGAATAACAATAAAACTTACTATGCAAAGCTGTGCATTAGGTCCCGGGATCCAAGAATCTGGACGACAATTCGCAGCCCATTTTCTCCTTCTTGCATTATCCGAAGGAAACCTAAACATTTTGTATCCTTTTCTGGAGTGTTTACAGCAGTTTATTGCTGAACAACCTCCCATATTGCAGTTTATTTCACTAAAATTACGTGCAAGACGGTAGAAACAATGGATGCCGTTTGTTTATCACGCTGGGTACATACGGCAACCCTAAGGCAAAAAAATGTCGGATGCGCCAGCTCGTATATATAGGAGCCTTAGGTGTAACCATGTTCGAATACATGATTAAAAAATATCGACTATGGACCATAATAGTACGAGATTCTTTTATGTATCCCAGAAAAGGAGCCACAGTAATTATATATGCCAAAAGAACACACCTACTTAATTAATTATTATTTATTAATATTTTAACCTAATTTGACATCCTTTAGATGCTTACAGTACGTCATCGGAATTCTTTTCTGTGGTCCTGTAAATAAAATATTTAGTCTATGCATGCCCTTGTTTTATAGTAAACACGATTTTAAACGTCTTTATAATGGATATTTATTCTATAAAGTTCAATGCTGCATAAAAGCGTTAAAGTGTGTTTAAAAAAAAAAAAAATCAGTAGGCTCTAATGTCACGAAATTCTTTTGTATACCTCCGTAAACAAACCAAAAACGTTATATTCACCAGTAAAAACTATTCAGCTTATTCTACGTTTTTCATGAATAATTGTTCGAAATTTGGCATAATTTGGAGGATTACTTTACATTGTCAGAACACATTGTATGGTCCTGTACACTAATTAGAAAGTTTAAGAGCACATATTTTCTGCAGAAAACGTACGTTTAAGCATCTCAGTAAATACGCTGATTTAATTTTAATGATTGCAAAATAATATCAAAATGCTTTTAAACGAAATTCAACCCATATGCCGTAATGATAAGTATTTTGAAGTGTCTCTTTACATAATCCATAAAGAATATAGACACACACACAAAAAAAAAAAGATACAGTTATTTCTCTACTGTTCCTGAACGTGTGTGCGGATTTACGAGTTAACTGGAGGATTTTTCAGCAACTATTGCGCTATTGCTTCTATTGCTTGCGCTATTGAGCTATTGCGCTATTGCAGCAGCTATTGCTTCTGCCCATAGGCCGTAATAATATGAAAAATTTTGGTGTGTCCCTGTACACGAAATACAAATGAAATTCACACCCAAATCTACACAGCTAAAATTCCGTGTGACTCATAAATAAGTGTACCAGATTGTTAGTCAATAGCGTGAATTTTGGGGCCGCTACCGCGAAGCATACAAATTTTTCCCATAGGTCGTAATAATAAGGAAAAGTTTGGCATGTCCCTGTTTACGAACTACAAATGGAATACACACCTAAAACTATACAGCTAGGCTGCATAGTTTGGGCTGTACAGTTCGGCTCATGATTATGTCTACCAAATTGCAAGTCAATAGCCTGATTTTTGCATCCGCTATTGCGGTATATACAAATTCTTCCCAAAGGCCGTAATGGTAAGAAAAAATCTGGCGTATCCCTGTACACAAACTGCAAATGGAATACACACCCAAAATTATACAGCTAATTCCGTAGGGTGCATGAACATGTGTACCAAATATCAAGCCAATAGCGGGATTTTTGCGGCCGCTATAGTACGACAAACAAACACACAGATGGAACAAATTTTTTTTTTAAATCTCAACAGGGAGGCCTCCACTGACGTTTCGACAAATATTACAAATTAAACAGCAAAGCAATTTCTCTGAAAAAAAAGTATTAAAAAAAAAAAAAAAATATATATATATATATAAATTACTTTTTGTCGTTATTTAAAATGTTCTAATTCATATAGATTTCACCATATTTTGCAACAGTTGTAAAAATTGAGAGCAGTGAATGTTATTTTTCCTTAAGATGTTGATAGTCAGATAAGTTTATCGTTTAAAAAAAAAAAAAAAAAAAACATTGTTCTTCAGTTTTTATCTAAATCGTTTGAACCATCTTCCAGAAAACCAAGTTTCTGCTACATGTTCGAATGTGTGATCCCAGACAGCACATCGCCTCCCCGGGATATCTTCAGGATGTCTCTGGATGAAAAGGCATCCCAGAAACGTCCTTAAGATGTACTGTGGATAAGTTAAGCCTAACTGTGCTGTTAGGGATGTGAGGTTTAACAATTAACGATAATTTCTCTGACTATAAGTCAGATATGCTTGTTATCTCAAAAAAAAAAAAAAAAAAAAAAAAAAATAAATAAATAAATAAATAAATAGATAAACCTTAACCCTGTGTATTTACCAAAAACATTAAATCCATTTCTATGAGAACCGTTTTTGTTATCACAATTTGCAAGGGATGATTTGAAGTTAACAGTGAACGCTAATTTTACTAAAGATGAGAATAAACGTGTTTGCTTCTACTGTGTAAAATCCTAAGTGTTTGTTATCTCAAAAAACTGTTAACCCTAAGTTTTATGAAAATCGTTTTAACCCATTTTTGAAATAAATTCAATTTCTGCCATATTTTGTAAATGGCAGATGCGAGTTTGAGTATATTTAACAAAGAATTTGAATTTTCCTGACTATGAAGTTAAGTGCAGTAGATTTTGCAAAAAAAAAAAAAAAACTGTTATCCACAAATTTTTATCATATTTGTTACAACCATTTTCATGTAAAAGCTGTTTTACCATACTTTGCAACCGCTACATAAAAGGCAACAGAGATAGAGTGTATGTACTTGAAGATGAACTAGTATGTTGTGGCCACCACAAGTTTTCTTCTATATTTTCGTATACAAATTCACTCAGTAACAATATTGAAAAAAAGAAAAAAAAAAAAAATTCCAAGTTTTTTTTTTTCGTTAAAAGTAAAAAAAAAAACAACGATAACTTTGTTTTAAATTATCACATATTTATAGTTTAACCATTCGTTTTAAAGGTATTGACGAGACCTTTCGAAAGATACCCATTTTGAAAATTTAAACCACCCCGTGGGGTACTTCCCCCAAGGGGGGAAGCGATGCCCCCAAATGCACATTTTTTTTTCCTAATTAACTACCACTATTATTAATAATTCGTATTAATTTTACAATCACTGGTTAAGAAAATATCTCATTATGTACATTTATACGAAATTTTCAAGCATTTATACGAAATTTTTGTCGAAAATTTACTTCCCTCGAGCGGGGACTTCCCCCCAGGGGGGTTGACGAGGCTCCTACACATACAAAAAAAATTTCCCAGTTGACTATTTCTATTATAAATAATTCTTGTAAATTTCATAAGGATTACTAAAAAATAATTCTCTTTATGCACATTTATACAAAATTTTGTCCTATATCACCATGTTAAAAATTTAGAAAAAGCGGGATGGCAACGCAACCTGTAAGACAATTTTTACCAAAAGTTGATAGGCACTAATTTATGTCAAGGTGCAACTACATACCAATTTGTATGAAATTCTGTGCAGTAGTTCCTGAGATACAGTTGCCACAAAATTTTGTCACACACACACACACACAGACAGACAGACATTTTCTAAAAATGGTCAGATCGTGTTCTACAGCTCTCAAAACGTGTAAATCCATCAAAAAGCCGAGGTCGAAAATTTTTACGAATCCAATACTTTCTTCTATTGAATATAGAAGAAAGTAAAAAATGAGCATCCCAAAAAAGCTTTAAACCTAGTCTTTCACCACCTAATTGACCTTTGTAGGTTTTTGTTGTGAATTATTCAACTGTTTGGTTTTCATTCTCATTCTTTTCATTATTCTCATGAAAAATTACGCACACACACACACACACACACACACATATATATATATATATGTATATGTATATGATTAATTTGTTTAATATAAGGGAAATATACACCGTTAAATAAAATATTAGCATATATTTTACTTTTTTACTTTCTTCTATATGTAATATAGAGAAAGTATTGGATTCGTAAAAATTTTCGACCTCAGGTTTTTGATGAATTTACACGTTTTGAGGGCTGTAGAACAGGATTTGACCATTTTTAGAAAATGTCTGTCTGTCTGTGTGTGACAAAATTTTGTGGCAACTATATCTCAAGAACTACTGCACAGAATTTCATACAAATTTGTATGTAGTTGCACCTTGATATAAATTAGCGCCTATCAATTTTTGGTAAAAATTGTCTTACAGGTTGCGTTGCCATCCCGCTCTTTCTAAATTTTTAACATGGTGATATAGGACAAAATTTTGTATAAATGTGCAGAAAGAGAATTATTTTTTAGTAATCATTATGAAATTTACAAGAATTATTTATAATAGAGATAGTCAACTGGGAAAAAAATTTTGTATGCGTAGGAGCCTCGCCACCCCCCCCCTTGGGGGGAAGTCCTCCCTCGAGGGGAGTAAATTTTCAAGATGGGTATCTTTCGAAAGGTCTCGTCAATATCTTTAAAACGAATGGTTGAACTATAAATCTGTGATAATTTAAAACAAAGTTATCGATTTTTTTTACTTTTAACGAAAAAAAAAGTTTGAAAAAAAAAGTTTTTTTTTTTTTTTTTTTTAACGAAATTTAACCAGACTTGGTATTAATTGGCCCCTGATATAAACTGAGGCTGATTAGATTTGGGGATCAATCGTTCAACAGGTGGCGCTGTGATCGTATTTTTTCTAAATTTTCAACATGGCAGTATAGGAAAAAATTTCGTATAAATGTACATAATGAGATTTATTCTTAACCTGTGATTGTGAAATTAATATGAATTATTGATAATAGTAGTAGTTAATTAGGAAAAAAAATTGGGGCATCGCTTCCCCCCAGGGGGGTGTAAATTTTCAAGATCGGTATCTTTCGAAAGGTCACGTCAATACCTTTAAAACGAATGGTTGAACTATAAATATGTGGTGATTTAAAACAAAGTTATCGATTTTTTTTACTTTTTACTTTTAACGAAAAAAAAAATCGTTTTTTTTTTTTTTTTTTTTTTTTTTTTTTTTTATTATTATTATTATTACTGCGTGAATTTGTATAGTAAAATATAGAAGAAAGTCTTGTGGTGGCCACAACATACTAGTTTTTTCCATATTTGCTAAAAGGACGTGTTTATTTGGTTGTAATTTTGGAAATTAAGTTTCTGTTACTCGTATTTTTGCTTGCTTTGAAGATACCTTAATCCGAAAAATAAGTTGTTATCGGTGGGTTTATGTGCGAACCTGTGTTAGCAGCATATCCCAGGAACAAATAGTTCAAGGAAGACTTAAATTGCTATCTTCTATGGGCCTTATTCACCAACTTCTTAACACTCGGATTAAACCATGGATCAGCAAATCCGAGAATTGATGTAGCCGGTGAACAGCGGATTTGGTTGATCCGTAGAACAAAGGTTCACTTTCTGCTTGGCGAACTTCCGTAGCGAGAAACTGCCTATCCTTGTAAACATAACTTAACAATTCTATTATGACGCAGTATGGAGAGATTTGATTGGTTCATTTGTTTTTTATTGATTTGAGTGTATTTTACATTGCACTAAAGCTACATTATGGGTAATTAGGCTATATTTAATTGGTTCATTTGTTATGAGTATATTTTACGTTGCACTAGAGCTACGTTACAGCAAATTAGGCGATATTTGATTGGTTCATTTGTTTTGAGTGTATTTTACGTTGCACTAGAGCTACATTATGGGAAATTAGGCAATATTTGATTGGTTCATTTGTTTTGAGTGTATTTTACGTTACACTAGAGCTACATTATGGGAAATTAGGCGGTATTTGATTGGTTCATTTGTTTTGAGTGTATTTTACGTTGCACTAGAGCTACGTTACAGGAAATTAGGCGATATTTGATTGGTTCATTTGTTTTGAGTGTAATTTACGTTGCACTAGAGCTACATTATGGGAAATTAGGCGATATTTGATTGGTTCATTTGTTTTGAGTGTATTTTACGTTGCACTAGAGCTACATTATGGGAAATTTTGGTATTAACATGCGCGATAGTGATTGCCGCGGAGCCGAGTGACGTACGTTTTCAGATTCATAGCTTTATACAGCCATGTTTCTTTGTTGGTTCATATACCTTAGGGGGTATGTCCCAATTCATCCTCCGTCGTTACAGTGGCCGGATCCGTGAACTTTTGAAACAGAGAAGCTTTAAATAGTTACAATTAACTAATTATGCATGTATTTTTTTTTTCATTTTTAATTAATAAGCACTAAAAATAAAATTTGAATATTAAATAGTTTACTTTCTATAATTTTTTAAAAAATTATAATAATGCGAATAAAGTAAACGTTGTCTGTAGAAAATGGGGATATTTGGTTGCCGTACTCATTGCCCACAACGTAGCACTAGTTCGACGTAAAACTCACTCACTCAATCACTTGTTGGTCAAGTTTATGAAAACTAGGGAATTTTCCCCTCCGCTGAAATGTAAGTGTTAATGAAAAATTCGAAACGATATGTGTCTGGAGAAATGAAAACGTATCATTTGATAACTTGAAAATATGTTTTTTATTTTATTTGTCTATTCTCATAATTTTTATACCGATGTGTTTCGATTCATTTGAATGCGGTTTTAGAATCCTCGAATGTTATGAATTAACGCAGCGCGAAGTGAAATATTTGATATGTGATTTACGTATTATGGAGTCAAAAGAAATTTCAAAATGGAAAAATGAATAAATAAATAAATAAATAAATAAAATTCATGTTGCATATATTTTAAGTTTTCGTGCTTTTTTAATTACTTTTAAAGTTATATTTTTATTCTGAATTTTCATTTAATTACATTTATTTTGTTGTTGAAATTAATTTGCTCTTAAAACTTCGATGACAAAACGTGCATTTTGTTAAGTATTTGCTTATTTATTAAAATATTTTAGTTAAAAAGTTAATTAACCATCGCCATTTTATGAAATTTCCTCGATAATTTTATTTAACCCTTTGCCCGGAACATGTTTTCATCATGCTTACCGGGAACACCGGTCTCACAGACCGCTATTTTTAGAAAAAGGTACACTGAATGTATTTAGCGAAATTTCGTGGCGATAAATTATGAATTCTTGCAGCCATAACTTTACTTTCTCAATCATGACGTATTATAGGGACGATAGGATATCATATGGTTGATTGGATTTAATGCCGCATTAGTACTGCGCAACGGGTAATTGGCGACGGTCTAATTGGACGCACCCCTAAGGATGGTCCGGAGACGTGCCATCATAATTTTGATCCTGCCCGAATATGTGACCCTCAGAGCTATAATTTGGTATATTATATGATTGAATCATCAGGTTTCTGAAATTATTCTTTTTTAATATGTTTATAGTGACCAGTTTAGAGTACTTTTATAAATACGATATATTAAAATTATTAAAAGAATGTAATTACGGCGTTGATTTTTGAATTCTAAATAACCACACTAACAAAAAGTTATAAATAAACAATTTCTTATTATTTTTCGAACTGCAGGAAATGAGTCTGCGCTCGGATTGGAAGAAATTTTGTCACCCTGTTTCGACTACTGAGTTACCGAATTTCGTGCACTTTGAGATGCATTCACAAGCGGTACCATCGACAAGATATTAGAGTATACCCCGGACTAGTAACCTTTTTGCTATCCAACATCAGATCTCCACCATTTAGTCAAATCATCCACCAAACCGACATGGAAATTCCACCAAGGCAAGTTTCCTCCACCTTTGTTATCACTGTTTTATACTTCGATTGGGTGTAAATTAAACATATACCAAAACCTACACTAGCTGAAATGGAAAGCAAGTAACTTAATCCTTGTTATTGTTTAAAAGCTGTTCGTTTGAATTTTGTTTGGATGGATGGATGGCTGGGTTTTACGTCGTACTACTGCTGCTCAGATGGGCAATTGGCGACGGTCTGGGACACACCTCTAGAGGTGGTCCGGAGACATGCCATCACAATTTTGATCCTCCACGGAAGGGATCCTCTCCCGCTTCGGTGACCCCCAGAGGGACTTTTGTTTAGAGTTTTGGTGGTAAGAGGAACAAACCATTTAAAACATACAAAATCCCAAGAACCAGTTGCCAAGACAGCGATTATTACCAAAAGAAGGCGCAAAAACCGTAGTGATGTTCCAGGAATTTTTCTCCATAGACAATATAGGGAATCTGTACTCTACTAGTATATCTGCTCAATAAGGGTTACCCAGTCATTTTTTTTTCTTTTTTTTTCATGTGTGCAAAGAGTACATTCGTGTGTCTAAGTGATTGCTGAGCTTTCTTATACAGCCGGCAGCAAAAGTATCCGAGCACTAGAAAATAATTCTGATGCCAAACAATTACACTTAACACTGTTTTGTTAAATAAATCCTTGTTGAATAATGTTGTTAGACTAAGAACATGACTCGACAGGGTTTATTTAACAAAGTAGTATTAAGTGTACTTTTTTTGAGAGGGATTATTGCTAGTACTCGGATACTTTTTCTGGTACACACAATGGTAATCACATGTCTCGTCCTGGACCACTTGTTGGGATGGACTGTAGTCTTCCACAAATTGCTCATTACGTAGCTATCATGTGATATTTAAACAAGGGTGACCAAATGTCCTGAAATTAGGGGGTTAACTAAAGTGACTGAATGTCTCAATTCATTGGGGACAGTCACCACTTTTGGCAGTTTGTCACTAAGAAAAGGTTTCGACAAGGATTTATTTAGCAAAACAGTATTAAGTGTATTTTTTCTATATAGGAATTTTTGCTATTGTTCGGACACTTTTGTTACCGACTGTACAGTCGGTAACAAAAGTGTCGGAACACTAGCAAAAATTCCTATGTAAAAAAAGTACACTTCATACGGTTTTATTAAATAAATCCTTGTCGAATCTTGTTCTTAGTCAGCGTAAGCACATGATTCGATAAGGATTTATTTAACAAAAGCGTATGAAGTGTACTTGTTTTAGATAGGAATTTTCGCTAGTGTTCGGACACTTTTGTTACCGACTGTACTCTTGCCAGTAGTCAAAAGCAATGTTATTCTGTGAGGATATATGTTTCCACAATACCCATTACCTAATATTCTTTTTCCGAAAACTGGTTTTTTGCATTTTATTTTCTAGCCCCCCTCCCCCCCCCCCAAAAAAAAAAAAAAAAAAAAATGCAGTTTATTTTTTTATTTATTATTTGTAGTATTTTTTATTCAAAAATACAATGTAAAAAATAAAAATAATTAAACTTTTTTAGAAAATGAGTGCAAATTTAACGGTTGTGAAATTTTCTAAATGTGAAAATGGAATTTAAATAATCATCAATTGTGGAAGCATATTTCCCCACTGAATAACATCACCTGTCGGTGAAGTTTGGTATTATACAGTCGGCAACAAAAGTCTCCGAACACTAGCAAAAATTTCTATATAAAAAAAAGTACACTTAAAACAGTTTTGTTAAATTAATCCTGTTTTTAGACTGACTAAGAACAGGATTCGACAACGATTTATTTAACAAAACTGTATTAAGTGTACATTTTTTACATAGGAATTTTTGCTAGTGTTCGGAGACTTTTGTTACCGACTGTACTAAGAAAAGCAAACTTAAAAAACAAAACTTTTAGAAAGAAGTTGCAATTATTGGCATATCTGTGTAATGTGCTGTTAGCGCTCAAAAATTGAGATTCCTAATATCCTCATAACATTTTACATTTTTTTTTTTTTTTTCAACATTAAGGGGATTGCCCATTGCGCAGCACTAGTGCGATGTAAAACTCATCCAACCAGCCAAACAACCGTCAACACTAAGCGGCTCCGGGCCCTGCTCACTCTTCCAATCCCAAAGGGTAGTTTCCTTGTTTGAACAGATTTTATGTTGTACTAGTGCCACGCTGTGGACAATTGGCAACGGTCCGGGACTCATTATAGGGTTGTTCTGAGATATGCCATCCTCTACAGGTTGAGTGTATTTTACGTCGCACTAGTGCTGCAGTTAGATAGACTTGGCGTCTTCGACGTTTATCGCCAAACGTGCCGGTACCCTATTCTAGGAATCTGCATCCGCAATTCCCTGCACTAAGCCTAACCTTTAGCGGTCTCAGAGACCGATGTTCCGGTATAAGGGTTAATTACGTTGAATAGTCGTTTGCATTAATATTTCTTTCATTTCGAACGTAAACAAACGTTTTGTAAGGTTGCCATAAGATAAATTCATTTCCTTGGTTCGTTGGCGCACGTATAATATCGCCAAAATGTAAACAATCACCAGTGAATCTCTGTTCTACAGATCTGCCGCTGATTTTTGTTGGAGAATACCGATTTTTGTATGATCGAGCGATTACCACTGACCCGAGGTTTAATCCGAGTGTTAATAAGTTGGTGAATAAGGCCCTATGTGTATCGTAAATGGGTGATACGCTAGAGTTTTCATTGAGACCCAGCAAATAGTTCGTGTACTAGAGCATCCAATATAAATCTAATATATTATATATATGGGCAAAATTTCTGGTAGGTACATTTTCACGGCTAGCTGTGTCTAAACAAGATGAAATAAGCATACGTATTTCATATACATAAAAGCATCTTTCATGCAAAATGTGATATTAAAATAATTAATCTTTCGTTTAAAGGGTTACCCGAAAGTGCTAGTATACAACTCGGCTAATAGAAATAGCTGAAAATGCTTTCAAGTTTGTATAATTTGATTTTAATATAGAAACTCACTGAAGAACATAACTTTGTTCATATATATAATTTATACACAATAAACATGCTACCCAAAATAAAGCGAATACGTTATTTTTTACTGAATATGATTGATTGGAATTCTTTATTACACATTACCATGTCCGGAAAATATTGCTCAGGTGAGAACAATTTTTTATAGCGATATAGTCGATACGACATTTCATAAAGTTCAAATTTCAGTACTTTTTATTATTTTTATTTTTTTATAATTACATGTTTTCTGGGTCTTTTATAGATAGGAGTTTTGTTTTTAACAGTTCTGTCTCGTTATAAGATAAAAAAAAATATGATCTCAATAAATTCAAATTTGGTATTTTGAAATCGATAAAAGGGTACAAATTTAAAAGTATAATCATTATAGGCAAATCGTGATAGTGACAGTTAACTGATCGATTTGAAATAAATATTTGGTATAATAATAGCCTTCCTTACTTTATAAATGTGGGTACTGTGATCAATTGAGTGGTTGCGTTGCGTCTCTCACGCATAATTTATATATAAGAAAAAATTATTTCTTAACTTATACTGAATTGTTTTAAGAATAGAATAATGTGCCTTACTTGTTATCTTACTTCTTTATACATCGAATGCAACTATACTCTATAACAAAAAAAAAAAAAAAAAAAAAAAAAAAAAAAAAAAACGACGCACCAAGGAGTTATCCAAATGGGACGAAAATTGTTAGATAACATGTGGAAAGAAACAAATGATTACAATTTTGGAAAATTTGGATGATTTAATCAAGAGAAATGACCTCACAAAATATACGTCAGTAACAAATTGATCCACTTCTGACCCTTATGTAAACAGTTATTCGGCTTGGCATTAATTGATAGAGTTGGAAAATGTGCTCTTTCGAAATATCATGCCGAATTATGTCCAACTGGTGCGTTAGATTGGCGGAATCTCTAACTAGTTTCACGGATCTTTCCATGCTGCTCCAAACGTCCTCAGTGGGAGAAAGATCCGGAAACTTTACTGCCCAAATAACATTAGGCAAGCAGGGAAACAAGCAATAGAAAGTATCTCTGTGCGCGGGCGGGAAATATCATGCTGAAATATACGATCAAGATTGCGTGATTTGAAGGAAACACAACGGGACGCAGAATGTCGTCGTCATACCACTGTGCTATAAAGGGTTATATTTATACAGAGGTTTATTTATTAAATATAATTATAAATTTTAACAGTACATCCGTTGATTTACTTTTCTCTGTTAATGATATGTAATATGTCTAAATGTAATTATTATTATTTTTATTTATTTATTTTCTTTTATTTTCCTTTTATTTTTTATTTTTTATTATTTTCTATTTTCTATTTTATCAAGCTTTCTTCAAAAACGTCGTAAGTGCAACTTTCGATGTATCTCCTGTTAATAAATTAAACTACGGTCTTCTGCTTTAGCAGGACCTTAGGCAATTTTTTTCTCCTGCGGGAACAAAAATCCCTATAACCACGCGGTTTGGGATCCACAGTGAGAGACCAATGTAACCAATGTGCTATAAAGATGTCACGGATGACAACCAAAAGGTTCTTGCAATAAAATGAAATGACATTCCAGACCAACACTCCTGGATGTTGGGTTGTGTAGATGGCGACAGTCAGGTTGGAATCCCCCCATTTTTCCGGGAGTCTCCAGAAACCTTTTTGCTCGCCATCCGGGTTCAAATCGAAGTGGGATTAAATACTGAAGACAATTCTGCTCCTTTCAGTGACATTCCAGTTCGAACGATACTGATATCACAGCAAACGCGCTTGCCGGTATACAAAGTTTAATAGTAGTGCGCACAAGTGACTCCATGAGCTCAACTCTATTTCTCTGAGCCTCCTATTAATGGTCTTTGAAGTCACTGAAGCACCAGTTGCACGTAGGATCAATGATAATTATGAATTGGAGCTTTGAATACCGCTCTGACGATTGATTGGTTTTCACGTTCTGTCTTCTCTCTCTAGGCCGACCGCTTCTTCCCTGACACTGTGTTCGCCCATGGTTAACCCATTCTTGACAATAATATCTGATAGTGGCATCGCTCTTATCCAGTTGTCAAACAATTCACCTATTAGACCAACCGGCTTCTTTGAGCCCAACTACACACCTCTCTCAAATGCTAACTTCGGCGCACATTTTTTGCGCACCTGCATGCGGGGCATAGTTACTGTCGATCTGAGTAGACGGAATAAAATTCTCGAAGAATTTGTGACCTGGAATCAAAATTTTTCATTTTTAATATTCTGCCAGTTGCTCAGTTAAGGTACGTTGTAGCTTTGCATGCTCATTCGATGACAGCCAAACTTTAAAATTTTGCGCTTTCCGTCGAAACCTGTATGCATGTCAATTTGTGTCCAGTTTGAATTACTCCTTCTTGGTGCGTCTTTTCTTGTCTTTTTTTAAATATAATTGAGTGTATTTAAATTCCTAGTAAGAGAAATTTTTGTTAGTTCCACATCAGAATTTTTTAACTATATTGTCAGTAGCAAAATTATCCTAAATCTGCACTATTTTTGGCAAAATGCTGAATTATATTTTCTGGTGTAAAATGTAGATATTTATCTATAACTTTGAATAATTAGATAACAACATTAAACTTGGATAATTTTCTAACAACAGAAAAAAAATAATAATGCTAACTTTTGTAAGGATAACTTTAGAGAATTTTTAGATACAAACTTAAATCATAACAATACACCCCCCCCCTTTTTTTTTTTTCAAAATCTTGCCAGCGAGGAATGATTTATAGACTTTATTGTCGGAGAATTCTTAATATTTTGTATTGTCTAACGCATTTTTCAAGGGAGCATATTTAAACATAATTTCTAATTAGTTTATTATAATATAGTTTTTGTTACTTTTCCAAAGTCATTAATTTCTTTCATCAAGATCTTTGAAATTGTGAAATGAAAATGAAAATAATAATTACAAGTTACAAAATATATATTTAAAATGACCACTCATATGTTTTGGTGTTTTAAGTTTATATAAACTGTTGAGAGTTTATGTTCAAAATTTAAATTTTGAGATATAAGGTTTATTTTAATAATGATTCAAAAAGAAAGCTAGACAGTGTTATCAAATTTAGGGCCTTTTATATTCAATATTCAACAATAAATACTTATTGTAAAAATGACTTCTAAACTTAATCGTGGTTTATGTATATAAAATATCACTTCACAAAATTATTGGTGATTATTGAATAAAAAATTCCGGGAATTTTGCAAGTCTATAGTTATATAAATGTTTTAAATCATTTTAATAATGTATTTTATACTAACCCATGAAGTATATAAATCAATAAATAAATATTTACCTATCTAATTATACTATATATATTATTTTTATACTTAATTGAAAAACATTCATAAAGGTTAAATATAATCTTCTCTGCATAAAATAATTACCTTCAAAATATAATATATGCGCATTGGTTTAAAGGCCTTTGAAATAAATATAATATAGTTCGTTGGATAAGAATAAATTTCTTTTCCCACTCGTACATTATGTTTATTTCATATGAAATTTCTGACAAACTTTTCATCGGACAGAAATACCTTCAGGTAGTTTTTCCGTAAAACTACATAATCCTTTCATATGATAATCAAAGAAAACTTATGCGCTATTTGTTGTTGAAATTCCAGAATTTTATGTTAATAGTAATGTATAAAATATTTCAAAACAATAGTTTTTTTCTTATGTACAAAAGTATCAATTCAAGGCATTCTATGATTTTAAGGATTGTAAATTAATTTCTAGTGCATGTAAATTAAAACTCTAGATATTAAAAAAGACATATCAATTGCATTAGAAAAGAGAAAACTGAATTAAATTTATCTTATCTGTTTGTTTTAATATTACATTTCGGTGAAATAGTTTTTACGTCAATTGTTACTTTTATCATTTACTTATGAATGCTTTAAAAATTGAAATATATTGCGGTGAATCATTCCCACGACTTTTTCTTACACTGTATTTCAGTATTAATAAATATACTAGTTAATTCCCGTCAAAATGATGTGCAACTAAAATCTTTTCACGGCATAAAGTTAAAAACACCCTTGCTTTAATATTTCTCATTGCTCTTAAATAGTTTAAAACCCCTGCTTTAATCAATTATCTTTTGGTTGGAGGGAGTAAGGATAAATTTCATGAAATTCCAATATACAAAATTTAAGCATACTCCATATATAAAAAATAAAATCCCAAGGTTTTTCTACTTTTACTCTAAATATGACCAAAAGAATGTTAGGAGTAATTAAAAGAAAGGCAGAATTTATATAAATTATCGAAAGATTAAATATTTCTTAATGACATAGTATCAATATTTGTGATAATACTTATCAAAGCATTAAGCATGTAAATTAATCCCACAATAGGATTCTTCTCTGCCACACCAAATCGACTAATAATCTATAGAACTGCACTCGTTTTATGCTTACTGTGAAATTTATTCGTTGTTTTTCACGCAAAATGAATAAATACAAAGACTTACGACCAGATTATAATTATATTAACTTACTATCAACGATAACAGGTCACAGTTTTTTAATAAAAGACATACATGAAAGACAAAGATTAAATTCACTTTTAATATATATCATTAATTCTAATTTGCCAAGACAATAAGTGCATTTTAAGTGTAAAATAATAGTTTGGATTCTTATTTATTTTCCCTTATTTGTAAAACCACTTGGATATAATCCAAAATATTAATTCATCGTATTCTAAAATTTAACTGCAAATCGGAATAAAGTTAAAATTTTTTGGAAATTTTTACTGGAATTGTATTATAACACTTTATTCTATCAAAATAGTATATTTCAACAGAAGTATACTGTTAAAAATAAATAAATAAGAATGAATTTAATACTTTAGTAAATTAATTTACTTATTAAATTTTTAATAAGGAATTATACTATGTAAACTTTTACTCGTATAAATTATCGATATTTTAATGTTATTCTTTTTAAATTATTTTTACTGTAATATGGTATCAAAATGAAGAATCAGAGATTATAATAATTAGAGTAAAAATAAATAAATGTACATAAATAAAATAAAATAAAACCTCCTTTGATTTTAAATATCTATCTCCATTTTTTCTAAACAAAGTTTTCAACTGATAAAAATACTCAAATTTTGAACTAAAATTTATTTTATCAAAATTAAATATAGCCTATAGCACTCAGGGATGGTGTAGCGTTTGATCAGCGAAAGAAGTTTTTAAATCGGCTCAGTAGTATCAGAGATTATCCTCCACAAACAAAGTTTTGCTCTTTATATAATAGTATAGATATACAGGATAATTCGCTACGAGTGCTACAAACTTACAAGAGATTCATGGGTCACAAAGAAGATTCGGAATCACACAGCAGTGTAGGGTCGAAAATATAATCCTAAAGAGACTGGGGATTTTTTTTTTTTTTTTGGTTTTTCTAATTGTTTAAAAACACGAACAAATGATTCCAACTTTCACTGAATTCGAGACACTCGTGTTGAAATAAGCGATGAATGATAGAAATTTTTCATTCACCTGATATATTTTTAATACATTTTAAATATCATTATTCTAATTAATGCTTTCTTGCTAAAAAAAAAAAAAAAAAAAACACGAAACATAAAACAAGTGGGGATGGATATTATGTATACGAGAAGTAAATCGTTAAGGGCTGTAACAGAAAAACTGTCAACAACCACTCACAGAAGTATTAGAAGGAAAACTACCAATACATGGTGATCGTGAAATAACATTTACAAGCAAAGAGTTTAAAATAAATTATATGAGCTTCCTAAAACTTTTACACCAAACAGCCTCTTGTAGGATTGTATTTCCGACCCAGCACTGCTATGAGATTCCGAATCGTCTCCGTAATTTTCTCGCACAGGTAGTGAAAAACCCTGTATAAATTACTTGAAGTAGGATGGACCCGTCAAAAAATAACAAATAAAGGGTACCCATATTCAGCAGTTTAAAAAGTAGTAGTTTTATATATTTACTTGTTTTTTCTATAATATTTAATAAACTCCATTTAATGGACCTTATTAAAATGCGCCACAAAACTTTCACATGTGACCACTAAAAGGAAACCTGAACATCATTATGTTTATGATTGTAATCCATGCGAAAATATTTGTATTCTGTAAGGAAATGCTATTATATCATGGGGGAATTCATACTGAAAAGGAGAGAGAGAAATAAACTTAACTGGAAAAAGTGAATGAAATAGCCTTAAATTAAGAAAAACCGATAAAAACTATTTTTTAAGAAACAAAGTATATATTTCATAACATGCGTAGTATTACCGTTCTAATTTTAATAAAGGTCGTTTAAATAAATAAATTAGCAGACTTATACAAACTATTCTGCAGTGCTGAAACAAAAAACTTTCTGAAATCAAAATGGTATATTACTACTATGCAACTTGTTTTTATCATAGGATTTACAGTATCACAAAGCTCACCTGATGGCTGGAAAATTAAATACAAAATATAAATCAAAGTAACTAAGCCTGGCTCCACATGCTCCAACTCCTATAACATGTTTAATTATTAATTTTATTTTTTGTTAAATATTGTAAAGACAATATACAGTCCAATAAATAAAAATATTTTTTTAATTTTATAAAACTGTATTACGAACAAATCACAGGTACAGATAAATTTTAATGTTGAATTTATTTTGTTTATTTATTTTATTTAAGTTTTTATTTCCCCTTTTAAGCTTCAAGAGGTTGTTTTAACTGAATGCTTCACCAAAGAACTAATTTTACAGATCGTTGATTGCCACATGATTATTTTTAAAGTGTTACAAAATAAAAATGCTTAAATTGTTCCATTGCATGAAATCTTATTTATCTTGAGAAAATTCTATTTTAAATAAATTAATATATAACTAAGATGCGACATTCTGATTAAAACAATATTTCGAAAAATTATTCGCTGTTTCAAATTTCCCATACTTAAATACATATATTCTTACAGTAAATATTTACAATTTTTACTTTCCGAACACTATAGTGAGGAAAGTATTGTAATCATGTCAAAAATCCGAATTCGAGATTTTGATGTTTCTATACGTTTTGAGGTCCCCTGAGTCCGTTTTCACTATTTTTACGATGATATATGTATGTGTGTGTGTATGTGTGTATGTGTGTATGTCTGTGAGTGAACACGCTAGCGTCTAAACGCTTTGTTCGATTAACCTGAAAGTTGGTACGCATATTGTAAGTCACCATAGTACGAACCCTATAGATTTTGGTGAATCTAGCACTTATAGTTTTTTATAAGGGTCACAAAGAAAAATTCTTTATCATTATGGCCTATGGGAGCAAAATCTAAAAAGTGCGATAGCATCTAAACGCCTTATTCAATTGAGCAAAAAATTTATACACATATTATAAGTCACAAATACTCAATCTGTATAGATTGTGGAGAATCTAGCACTTATAGTTTTTCTACAGGGACACAAAGAAAAATTCTTTATCATTATGCCTATGGGGCCAAATTTTTAAAAGTGTGATAGCGTCTAAACGCCTTATTAATCTGAGCAAAAAATTTGTACACATGTTATAGATCACAGTTGAACTAACTGTATAGACTTTGGTGAATCTAGCACTTACAGTTTTTTTACAGGGCCACAAAGAAAAATTCTTTATCATTATGGCCTATGGGACTAAATTTTTAAAAGTACGATAGCATCTAAACGCCTTATTGAATTGAGCTGAAAATTTATATGAGTATTATAAATCACTGTTGCACTAACTATAAGCATTTTGGTGAATTTAGCATTTATAGGTTTTTACAGGGACACAACGAAAAATTCTTTATCATTATGATCTAAGGGCTCAAAGTTCAGTAGCGTTAAATAAAACATTGTGTAATAGATGGAGAAAAATACTCAAACACTCTATTATGGCTTTCTCTCTTTTGTTTGTTTAACAACTCCTCTTTCTTTACTTTATCTACAAAACTGTTAATTACTCAATGTTCGGAAAGTCGAGTGAAGTCACTCCAGATTTTTTAGATAGCAAAAGAAAAAAAATATATATATATATATATCAACATACATATACACATACATATATAAGTACATATTTAATTATTAAATAAAGAACTCGTATTTCTTCACGCAATACACGTCATGTAATGCATTATTATAGTCATATATAGAAAAAAAAACCAATGTTTATATGTATGTGCTGACAGCATAGCGCAAAGATGATACCTCGGACAATCACGTGATTGGACACGAAGATGCTCCGTTTCCCAAACAAGGTGTCTGAATGCACCTAGAAGCCCAATTTTAGAATTTTTGATTAGTTCTCCAAAAATAATTAAAATATGACAATACTAACCTTATATTAGATTTAACATTCATAAAAAAAAAAAAAAAAACTTTTTATGTAACATGTTTTTAAATTTTCTTTTGAATCGTTGAATCATAGTTTTTCACATCGAAGAGTGACGTCACTAACCATCAGTGGGGCCAAAAAAAAAAAGAAAAAAAATATTTCCTATGTTAACTATCCATTGGATTTCTCTATATATATTACAAAAAAGTTAGTGTCACTGGCGTCAAATTTCTTTGTCTGCAACAGCATATTCTAGCGGCGGGCAGGGTCCTTCGCGTCATGAGAGGTATCAATATGTTCCGAATACTACAAGGAAGACATTTCAGCTGCTTAGAAATTTCAATCATTCTAATTAAAGAAGTTATTAACTAAAAACGGCAAGTTTATGAAGGTACTCTATTTGCCATTTTGAAGAAAGTTTCTCCCAGTGACGTTGTTCTTCTGTCATGAAGTTATTTTACACAGGAAAATTAAAATATGATCCAAGGTTGTACGTAGGTAGGTAAGTAGGTTCGATTTAACGTCGCACCAGTACTGCGCTATGGGTAATTGGTGACTGTCTGGGGTGCACCCCTAGAGATGTTCCGCTAACATGCCATCACAATTTTGATCTTTCCCGGAAGGGAACCTCCCCCCCCGCTTTGGTGATCCCCAGAGGTATAGTGTGGGTGGGAACATGGAAGACTTTGCGGTCACGACAGATTTTATGTGCACCAGCCACGAGTAGTTTCACGACGGTCTTTAGCCGGCTCAAGTATCAAATCGGCAATCTTCCAACTACGTGTTAGGCGCTTTACAGACTAGGGTATCGCAGCCCGAAACCATGGATGTAAAAAAGAAAGAAAATAAATATCAACTTTTTTTCTCTACTTTTAGAAAATTAATTTTCTTACACGGGAAAATTAAAATATGATCCATGGTTGTACGTAAGTAGATAATTAGGTAGGTTGTGTTTGACGTCGCACCATTACTGCGTTATGGATAATTGGCGGCGGTCTGGGACGCACCCCTACGGATGTTCCGGAGATATGCCACCACAATTTTGGTCCTACACGAAGGGGATGGTCCCCCGCTTCAGTGGCCCCCAGAGGTATAATTTTGATGGGAACATGGAGGATATTGCGGCCACGACATATGTTACGTGCACCAGCCACCATTAGTGTACACTACGGTCTTTGGCCGGCTCGAGAACCAAACCCGCAATCTTCCAATTACGAAGGGGTACCACGGTCCACATCTAAGATTGTAAAAAATAAATAAAAAGGGTCATATACTAAAGCTGTAATGCAAAATGGTCTAGATATTATGAATTTCTTTCTGTTAAAAATATATATATAAATATTATATATTTCAATTTGACATTGAATATGAGGATTTCCATAATAATTTTCTGCTTTTGTCTTGTAATATGCACTATTAATATCCCTTTTCAATGAAAGGAAACAGCGAATAGGCGAGCAGAGCTCTGCATGTGTTAATAAATAATGTGAGCCGGGGGGAGGCGAAGCCTCCGTCGGGGGTTGGTGAGCGGAGCAAGTAGGGGGCAGAAACCCCTAGTTGTGTAAAAAATTATTAAATGTTAAGAAAGAAAAAATCCCGATTTTAATCCCCGTATTTGGGTATAGATATAAAACCCAAATTCAAAAAAATAAATAAATAAATAAATAGAATACTTGTCATTTTTCAAAATTAAGTCTAATCTATCAAAAAAAAGTACAAAATAGATATTTAAATGAACGTGTAACCTTTCTTAGGCTTTAAAGTATACATAGCATTTGATATACACTTAATTCAAATTAATACTAAACTAAATTATCAGAAATCTTACAGTGATGATGGTTTATATAGTGTCAAAATACTAGAATATTAAAACAAAAATAATAAATAAATAAAATTTCAAACAAAACAATATTAATACTTTTTCGCGTCACCTTTTTGCTAGAATCACAGTTCTGATCCTTTCAGGCATGGATTCCACCAGCTGCTTACATTAATCGTTATTGATACTGTTCCATGCACTCTTTAGTGCAGCAATGAGTTCAATTTTGTTGGTGGGAACTAGGACCTGAACCTTTTTCTTTAGATGATGCCATAAATTCTTGATCGGATTTAGATCTAGAGAGTTACTTGGCCACTTTAATACTGAAATCCCTCTTTCTGCTAGCCATTTACGAGTCGATTTCGAAGTATGACACGAAGCGGAATCTTGTTGAAAGATAAACGCGTCTTTGCATAAATCCTCAAAGGAGGGTATCATGTAGTGCTCCAGTATATCTTGATACACTGCGGAATTTACACGTTGTTTTGAAGTACATAATTGTCTTTTTCCAGAAGCACTCATGCATCTCCATACCATGACGGATGTCGCAAATTTGACAGAATGCCATATACAATATTTCTCAAAAGTTTCACCTTGTAAACGCCAAACCCGAACACCTCCTTCGTCAACAGGTATTTGAAATAGTGATTCATCATTGAATAAAACACTTCCCCAGTCTTTTTGCCCCCAGAAGAGCTTCTCTTTGCACCAGAGGAGTCGTGCACGTCTCTGTTTTATATTCAGCTTTGACTTTACCTTGGGGACCCCCGCGATTAAAACTACAATTCATGCAATCGCCTAAGCGTAGTTGACTTTGACACGGCAACTTTAGATTCTTTCCAACAATTATTGTTATAAGAAACAATTTTAAAGCGGTTATTTTGGACGATTCGTTTTAATTTGCGTTCATCTCTGGCAGTCCTTACAATATTGCTACCACATTTAATCCGTTTGATTTTTAGTTGGTCGGTTCTTCTATATTCCTTTAAAACCTTCGAAATCGTAGACTGCGAAACCTTCACTTGATCCAAGATAAACTGTTGCTTTTTTTCAGCTTTAAACAATGATACAATATACGTTTTCGTTGTTTCCGAAATATCACGTTGACGACCCATTTTAAGCGAAAGACCAACTTAAGATCTTCTGAACGCAGAGATTTATATTGGTCGCAATCTATCGGTCTACAGATATGCAAATTTTCCTCCGCATTTTAAATTTATCGATTAAATGAATTGATTATTCTAATTTTACGACCCATATAAAAAGTCAACATAATTTTTAAATGTGTTAAAGACCCTTAAATTATTAAAACAATATCTATATATTTGTTGAAAAGTGTTTTGCCAATTCCTGAGTAGCTTACATCACTTTTTTAATTTACATACGTTAGTTTTACACGACGCATTGCCAAGTTTTGTTTAGAAAATACTGTTATTCTATTATTTTGAATCTGGGTTGTATATAAGTTATTGTCTACATGTGTTAGATTGAGTTACTTTTCCTGTATAATTGATAAGCTTTTAATTTTAAATTTCAAAATTGTGCCGTTCTTGGCGTTTTTTGTATTTAGCGATCAAAAACTTAATACGAAAATATATATACCAGATGTATATTTCCGTAATATGCATTGTACGATGTATTGCTTCCTATTACTGATTGCTCTCTGTATTGTTTATGTTACTTCATTTGTTCGTGTAATTTTTTTTTTTTTTTTCGTTGCTACGTTAGTTTTATCTTTGTGATTTGCTAGTTTTGTGACCTTGTAATAGTTTTGTTTCTGTTTAATGTTCGCTGTTCTCCGAGTTCGTTTCGGCGGGTTTGTGGATGGATTCCTTCCCTCCCACCTCCTCCCAGGTTTCGGCCGCCATAAACCTTCGGGTTTGCAGGAGGTTGGGATGTCTTGCTCTCCTAATATATGTTGTTGAAACAACCATGATTTTTGAAAGGAACTAAATATGTTCGCCAGATTATTTAGCGATTTTTTTTTCCAAGAACGACAGATATAAAAGATTCCGCTGCAATATGTTAATATCTTTTAACGGACATTTTTTTTAGACATTTGAAAACAAATTTGACTTCAAATTATGATAGGATATTTATTATTTTCCTTTTATTAATATATTAGTTGGATATTTATTGTGTAAATATAAACCTTTGAAATGAAGTGTTTATGTTTACATTCGAGAAAGGAAGTTTGAATTTTTTTTTTTTCTTTTCCTGCAGTTTTCAAATTTAAAATTAAAATTTTATCAATTTTACAGCAAATAAAATTTTTAAAGTGACGTCAATTTTTGTGAGATGCATAATGTAACTTTTTACAATTTTTTAACGCTCACGGTTAATTAAATGTATTTTTTTTTAGGTTGAAAGAAAATAAACTCTTATTTTTATTTATTTATTTATTTATTTATTTTTTTTTTCTTTGGTAACAAATTATAGCTAATATTTTAATGGCTATTTATAAGGTATTAGGAGGTTATTATTTTCATATTTTAATTAATTTTAAGAAAACTATTCGAAAATTCGTAAATCGGACTTCGAGGTATTGTGTTGTCATCGGGTTGGGAGTTATTGTGAAAGTTTCAAATGTCTAGCTAGTATGGAAGTTAGTTAAAATTGGATTGCAAGATTTGTACCGGACAAACAAACGCACACACAAACAAATAAGAACAGAAGTTAATAATAAAAACATGGTAAATAATTTTAAGATAAATAACTTTTTATAAACCATCTTTTAAAACTTTCTGTTGAATCATAGCTATAGAACTAACTACATTAGCAATTTATCAATGCGTATTGTTACGAGATTGTAAACAATTGTATTTATTTTTGTATAAATTCTTTCAAAGAGGCTTAGTAAGCTGATAAAACGTCAATTTTCTGCATTTTCAGCTCTTTTTTGCGTTAAAATATCTTAATTTTCACTTTGAAACGCATTAAAAAGCTCCAATGGGCAGGTAATGAATTTCGCGCCAAATTTGGTGATTTTTTGCCCTTGGCGACATTTTTGGCGACTTTTGGCGAGAAAATTATTATTATGGATATTCCAAAGACGGACGTTCTAATGTGATTGGAAAATAGTTACGGGAAATTTGAATAATAATAATAAAAAATAAAATGGTTTTAAAAATAAAATATTAATCCTTTCAGAACAACATATATTTGCATCATGAGCTGCATTAGCACTTTATCAATGTGTAGAAAATCTTTAAAATGATAATGACGTCAATTTTTGCCTAATTAAACGATTTACAATTTTATAACGTTCACGTTTAATGAAATGTATTTATTTTTATGTCGAAAGAAAATTAACTCGTTTTTTTTTTTTTTTTTTTTTTTTTTTGCCAACAATTAAATTATAGCTAACTAGCAGGCTTTGCCCGCTTCGCTGGACACATTACTGAAATGAGTTGTCAAAATCCCATATCATTATTAATTAACCTGAGTTGAAGTTTCCGCTGTGCTCGGTAGAGATTTTTCTCGCTCGCAACGTGAGGAGTCCGTGTTCCCAATGCCTTCGGCACAACTTACCCGATTTTTACTCCCCCTTCCACAGTAGCTAAGTTCGAAGTTTTGCAATATCTCGACAAAGTACATAATGCGTACACCTAATCAACATTCACATACTAAAGTTCGCCAATCTAAGATAATTTAAGGCGAATTCAAACGGGAAAACTTGTTTTTACACGTGTTAATAGCACTCTCGACACCAAAGGGGTAAAGGGGGAATTTCGTAAAATCCCGTTAGAATAAGGGTCGGATACATATAAACAATTTACGTACCGAATTTCGTGACCGCAGATCCCATAGATTTCTCCGGACAAAATTAGGGCTAAAAGGTTTGACTCGAGTTTGCCCCTCGTAATACCCCCCCCCCCAAAAAAAAAAGAAAAAAAAAGGTAACCCCCCCCCCCCAAAAAAAAAAAAATAAATAAATAAATAAATAAATATGTTTTTGGAAATATCCTAAGGAAGTCGCATAGCCTTTTTTCAATATATTTGTTCCATTTTCGGTAGAGGTCTACTCAAAAATCAGAAATATTCAATATTTCAACCCTCCCTTCCTTTAAAAGTCGAAAATTCCTAAATACAGATAATGTATTATTTGTACTCATATCTAGTCTCACCATGTGCAATTTCTTTACTGTGAAGTAATTAGCAGCCGAGTTGTGCTTACAAACATGTTTTTTCCTTTTGCCTACCCCAGGGGGAAAGAGGAGTAATTTCGGAAAAGTTGATACATATAATTTTCAGTTGGGTAAAGACCTAAATTCCTGCGAAGCGCCGTTAAATTCCGTCCAGACGTTCTCAAGTGATACCTGGACAAACGTGTTTTTATATTTTGTCCCCCAGGGGGGAACGTGAGAGAATTTTTTGAGAAGTTGATAGATATAATTTTAAGTTGAGTAAAGACCTAAATTCCTGCGAAGCGCCATTGAATTCTCTCCAGCCGTTCTCAAGTGATACCCGAACCAACGTGTTTTTGTCTTTTGCCCCCCCCCCCCCCCCCGGGGGGAACGTGGAGGATTTTCTGAAAATTTGATAGATATAATTTTGTTAGGTAAAGATCTTTCTGCCAAGCGTCGTAGAATTCCGTCCAGCCGTTCTCAAGTGATGCCCGGACAAACGTGTTTTTGTCTTCCCCCCCCACCCAGGGGGGAACGGGTGAATTTCTAAAAAATTGATAGATATAATTTTAAGTTGGATAAAAATCTAAGTATCTGCTAAGCGCTGTTGAATTCAGTCCAGCCGTTCTCAAGTGATGCCCGGACAAACGTGTTTTTGTCCTTTGCCCCCCTGGGGGAAACGGGGGGGAATTTCTGAAAAATTCATAGATATAATTTTAAGTTGGTTAAAGATCTAAGTTTCTGCCAAGCGCCATTGAATTCCGTCCAGCCGTTCTCAAGTGATGCCCGGACAAAAAAAAAGCGACATACAGACACGATGACACACACACAGGCAAAATTTTCTGAAGTCATTTTCGGCTTCCATGGTGAGTGAAACGTGAAGATATCGCAAAATTTTTCGATTCTGACAAATTTACAGGCAAAACTCTGATTTTATTAATATAGATATTTTAAAGACTATTTTTATTGGTATTAGGAGTTTATTATTTTCATATTTTAACTAATTAAAAGAAAACTATTCGAAAATCTGACGTTGAAGTATTGTGTTGTCACCAGGTTCTGAGCTACTGTGAAAGTTTCAAATGTCTAGCTATTTGCTATGTTAGTTAAAAATAGATTGTAAGATTTGTACCGGACAAACAAATACAATCACAAACCAGAATAGAAGTTAATAAAATCATGGTGAATTTAGCTTTAAAGCAAAATAATCTTTTGCCGAAAGAGTTGACGTTTTCTCTCTCTTTTTTCTTTTGACATTGAAAATAAGTTTATTTTTACCTGAATGATTTAAAAAAAAAAAAAAAAAAAAAATCAATAATTAAATTTGCTTATGCACATGAAAAATTATGACTTAAAAAATTATGACGTCATTATGACTTTAAAATTAAATATTAATAAAAATTACTTAATAATATAATAAAACAACAAAAACAACAACAATAATCATTATAGATAACTTGCACGCATCTTTTGAATTTTATTTCATAACCTATTTTAATATACTTCAACTGTAGATTTTTTTAAATAATATATTTTTGACACGAATAGTATGCTTGCTTGAAAGCTAGTTCAGCAGCATATTAAGAAGTGTTTCTTTTATAGATCAGCCTGGGCTTTTTTTTAAATATTTTTGCCGCTTAAGTATACTGGTCATTTTTCGCCAAGACTTTACTTTTGTGTCAGTCATTTTAAGAGAAGTAGTGCGTCAAAAATAAAAATAAATTATAAAACATTTGCCCCCCAAAAAAGAGAGAGAGAAAATAAAGAAACATTATTATCATAAATTATTTATTTTCGTCTGACTATAAGGTTTTATACAAAAAAAAAAAAAAAAGAAAGAAAGAATGCAAAGTCATGTGGAGAGCATTGATTATTAACACTCTCCAAATGTACGTAATTGATGTATTGTTTCAATATTCTTTGCCTACGTAATCCCACTACGGACAGACAGTACTTCTGAAAAGCATACAGGTACACTAACTGAATTCCGAATCATCCTTAAACATTGTTAGAAAGTGCTAAAACTGCTTAACACTAAAGAAAACGTAGCCTTATATTCTAATTACAGTCCATATTGTATCTGAATATTTTAGTATAGCCCTGTAAATATGAAGGATAACAAAATAATATTCTATGCAATATATTAATTTAGAATATTAAAAACCAATGTCAATTTCTTCATAATTTTTACAGTAGAAAGTTCTTTAAATGTAATTTGTAAAAATGTCTCTCTTAAATGCAATTGGCATTTTTGGGGTGTCCCTGTGCACAAACCAGTTAAACAGGATCGATTAATGTCATTTAAAATAGGGAACATCCCATAATTAATTTGAATAACATATATAATTTTATAAAAATTCTGAAAATATTTACGGTAGCTGGGGCGGGCAGACAGACAAAAAGACAGATGGAGAGTCGGACAGACAGGTACGTAAATTGAAATCATATTCCCACTTAAAAAAAAATAATAATAATAAATTTTTAAAAATGTAAAGTTTTATATCGTTTAATGTAAACGAAAATGCAATTTCAGCAAGTTTGCAATAAAAGCCTACAATATAACTATGTATTTTTGCGTGGCCCTCTAAATCTAATGCTATATAATAATACTATATTCTGTAGAAAGCATTCTTTTGTGGATATGAATAACATATTTCTTTCTTTCTTTCTTTCTTTTTTTTTTTTTTTTTTTTTTTTTTTTTTAAGGTTTGTTCGATGTACAGTTGTTAAAATATGGTTTATAGAAATCCCTTTCGGAGAACGAATGCTTTGAAATGCTTTTGGATGTCCCTGTACACAATCCAGTGCTGGTATTTACAATGCAATTCCAACAAATTTCTAATATTACCTATTAATCTAACTGAATATTTTTGAAGTCATAATTTTGAAGTCATATTATCGAAGTCATAAACACTTATCAACATTGTTGGAAAGTGATAAAAAGGACTTTTAAGAATAGAAAATTTATTTCTACAAGTACTATTTTAAATCTAGATATTTATGTATATAATATGTAACGGAGATGTAAATAAAGTGCGAAAATTTCGCACAGGCTTGCTAGCTAATGAATTATTTGAAATGAGAAATGAATAAAATGAAATGATCATTTTTCAACGGGTTTTTTTATCGCCCTACAACTAATAGTTAAACATATTAGCGAAATAAGTTATGAAAATTCGCTATTTTTCTTAACAGGAAATTATACAAAAATATAAAATCCATCGAAAAAAAGCCAAAAAAAAAAAAAAAAAAAAAAGAAAGAAAGAAAAATTAAAATCAAAATCGCCAAGGGATATCATAATAAAGTATTACCATGATCATTTATATATATATATATACCAATTGCTATCGTTTAACCGTAAAATACTTTATCGTTCAATACACTGGTTCTCATAATTACAAGGACACGCGTTTTTCTATATTAACTAAACACTGAACACTATTATTTAAACAAATATACTTTTCATTAATTTGAATTTCATTAATAGACTATACTTAAAAAGTTTTATCGTTTTTCTATCTTAAAAAATTTTGTCGCACTATAATGTTTACTCATTTATTTATTTTTTTTTAATACCAGTCACAACGCTAAACTATTATGTTGTGGCCACCACATGACTTTCTTCTATATTTTCCTACACAAATTCACTCAGTAACTAGTATGTTGTGGCCACCACAAGACTTTCTTCTATATTTTCCTATATAAATTCACTCAGAAAAAAAAAAAAAAAAAGTTTTATTTATTTATTTATTTATTTTCGTTAAAAGTAAAAAAAAAAAAAAAATCGGTAACTTTTTAAATTATCACATATTTATAGTTCAACCGTTCGTTTTAAAGGTATTGACGAGACCTTTCAAAGGTACCCATCTTGAAAATTTACAAGGGATGCCCCCACATGCACATTTTTTTTTTTCATAATTAACTACTACTATTATAAAGAATTCATATTAATTTTACAATCACAGGTTAAGAATAACTCTCATTACGCACATTTATACGAAATTTTGTCCTATACTGTCATGTTAAAAATTTAGAAAAATACGATCACAGCGCCACCTATTGAGCGATTGATCCCCATATCAAATCAGCACCAGTTTATGACAGGGACGAACTAAATACCAAGTTTGGTTAAATTTCGTTAAAACTTTCGTTAAATTTTTTTTTCGTTAAAAGCAAAAAAAAAAAAAAAAAAAAAAAAAAAACGGTAACTTTGTTTTAAATTATCACAGATTTATAGGTCAATCATTCGTTTTAAAGGTATTGACGAGACCTTTCGAAAGATACCCATCTTGAAAATTTACTGCCTTCGAGGGGGGACTTCCCCCCCCCCCTTCCCCAGGGGAGTGGCGAGGCTCCTACATATACAATTTTTTTTCCCAGTTGACTATCCTTATTATAAATAATTATTGTTAATTTCATAATGATTACTAAAAAATAATTATCTTTATGCACCTTTATACAAACTTTTGTCCTATATCAACATGTTAAAAATTTAGAAAAAGCGGAATGGCAACGCAACCTGTAAGACAATTTTTACCAAAAGTTGATAGGTTATGTCAAGGTGCAAATACATACCAATTTGTATGAAATTCTGTGCAGTAGTTCCTGAGATACAGTTGCCACAAAATTTTTTCACACACACACGCACAGACAGACAGACATTTTCTAAAAAAGGTCAAATCGTGCTCTACAGCTCTCAAAATGTGTAAATCCATCAAAACCCGAGGTCGAAAATTTTTACGAATCCAATACTTTCTTCTATTGAATATAGAAGAAAGTAAAAACTTTAAGTACGGTCATAAATATGATTTTTCAGGTGTTCACAATTATAAGGATTGCTCGAATCTTAGTATTTTTTTTCGGATATTTTTTAAATTAATATTTTAAAGGGTTTCCTTTTAAGGTGAAGCAGTCAGACATTCTCTCTGGTATATATAAATATACTTTTTTTTATTTTTTATTTTTTTTTATATATATTCAGTTTCAATACCATTTCGTACAGCATAGATGATATTCTAAATACATTTAAACTATTTAATATTGCTTTCCACTTGCATACACTTTTCTAGTATGAAAAGTTAAGGTTTTTTCAACTTTTAGGCCACGGAAAAGGCAATAATGTTCATAATAAAGGCGGAAAAGTTCCTTTATTCTAACTATTTCCTATTGCTCTAGAAGTAGAGCAAATATGTAAGTCTTTTTTTAAAAAAATATTATTAACCCCCAAAATCTAATAAAAATCTGAGAATTCCATGTTTAAAATTTGCAGATATTCTCTTGATTTTCATAATAAGACAAAAAATTACTAAATTCATTCTGCATTCAGTAGAAACAGCTCCCCAGAGCACCATAGATCCACCTTTAAAATGTCCGATTCATACCTGCCTTTAAAAAAGTCTGCTCTGTCTTTCGCTATCTTCAGATCGTGCCAGTAACTATTAAAGCCATTTGGTTATTCAAGAATAAAATGTTTTTCATCCGAAAATGCAGCATTTTACCATTTAATATTTGTCTTTATTCAACTTTAACACATGCATTCTTTCCTCCATTAAATGGTTATTGATTATTACAAGTTTTTTATTCATTTTAAGATATTATTAATTATTTTAAACATGCATAAATGTGGAACCCAACCTTTCGTTAAAACTTACGAGCAAATTCAGCAGCAGTCATTATGAGTAGAACAGTAAGAGGAATTATGAGTCTTCGATCTCTGTAAAACAACTCTGATTTTGCATCAGATCTATCTCCTACCGAACCAGCAGTTCAACGTTTGATCACATTTCCTTCAGCAATTTTAGATCTTCGAATTTCATTAGAAATTCGGCGGATTGAAATTATCCTTCCACTTAAAAAATACATTTATCATACTTCACTACATGAACGTTCTTTTCTTCGAGGCATTATCAGTAATGACCTTGCAAGGAAAAATGAAGGCTTATGTATGAATTAATCTAGCCCAGTAGTTAACATATTAGCATGTCAACTGTAATTTATCTGCCAGTAAGTTAAATAAAACGAAAAAATCTTGATTGACCCTATAATTATGAACATCTAAAACATGGGAAGAAAATATTTTGAATTTTTTTTTTATTATATTTGTTTCATATTAAAAAAGATTATAGCAGTTTTGTTTTTTAGAATACTTGATATATAAAGTGCACTGAGTGTAATCTTGTTCACAGTTATTTTTACATTAGTTATTTCAAAACATAAAGTGTCCTTTTAATTATGAGGAGTGTAGATGATCGGACAGTTTCGATTTTAGACGTTTTATGGAATATTTCGTAAAGTACTTGATAAATTATCTTTAAACTTCAGGAGTGTAAATAACATGTTGTATAAACATATTTCAGTTTGATATTTTGCACTGAATGTAAAAGAGGAATCACAAAAAAAAAAAAAAAAAAAATGGTAGTGTTTGGCATCACCGTGTGAAAAGTAATGCTTGAAATGAGATCTGTCTGTAGCATGTGATTATGGGGCTCTTTCTTTTTATATACATGCATTTTTGTGTCTCCAACGCATGTAATGAAGGAGATGTAATAGTTTCTTTAAAAAACTAAATATATATATATATATATATATATATATATATATATATTTTCTAGCTACGCAAGATATTAAACCCACCAAGCAAAATTTATACTGGTGGGTTCCTTATGGCCTACTGCTGGCATCCTGCACTTGCCATCAGTTGCCGGTTGACCCAGATAACTCCAGCATTGGACCGTTTATGGCTGCCAGCAGTGATGGGACTTAAAGAAAAATGGCCGGTGACCTAGAAAATACATAAACACAGTTGGCCTTATGCAGGCTATCACCACACGGCCAAGATCATGTTTTTCATGTTGTGGCCACAAATTATTAGGCCATAACAAATTTGTATACATAGAGAGCGCTGTGATTAATTTTCTGTTGATATGAAATTCTCTCGCTTTGCGCCATTTCATACGAAGTTCTTGTTCGTTATTTTAGTCTGCGGGAATTGCTTCGAGATTGAAAGGTGTTAAATCTCAGTAAGTAATTCAATTATTAATTTGGTTTGTATTATTTTTTAAGTTCTATTTATTAAATGTTTTTGTCTCTAAAGCCATTATTATAACAAAAGGAGTTCTAGAAATATACAGTAAATATCCAATTGGTCCGTTTTAGTAAATTATGATAGTTACTAACTTTCTAGGATTTTATTAGTGTTCTTATTATTTTAGTTGATTTAAAAATGAAAATTATGGATCTTGATTTATATATTTTTACTATATGGATGGGAGAAAGTTATTAGAACAATTCTAAATATTTATAGTGTATGATTTATTTATTTTTTCTTCCTTCAGTATAATTAAGAGGAAAACATTAGATTCGGGAAAATTTTCGACATCCGGTTTTCGGTATATTTTACACGTTTGGGGTTGTTCTGATGAACATAATTGGAAAAATTGTCTGTCTGTCTCTCTGTATGTGCTCAAAAATTTATGAAAGTGATAGTAGTCCAAAAAGTTTACTTCTTCTACTTATATATATATATATATATACCAACATCGCTTCCTTCACCCCTGAAGGAGAATTATACCCAGATGGAGAAAAATTTCCATTACGGATAATCTTGAAAAGAATTCCTCAATATCTTTAAAACGAACGTTTAAATTATATATTTATGATATTTTAACGTAAATTTATTGATTATTTTTAATTTCTGACCTAAACTAATATGTTGTGGCACCACAAAACATTCTTCTATATTTTTTATTATGCAAATTTGCGTAGTGCAAATAATTTGTTAAAGTAATTTTCCTGAATGCATATAAACGTTTGTTATTTTAGAACAGTGTTTCTCAATATCGAAAAAAAAAAAATTAGTTTTGGGCCAACGTCTTAAAATAAACTTTCTTTTTCTTTTCTTTTCTTTTTTTTTTTTTTTAAATTGAAAATAATTTATAACTTTGTTTTTATTTACCACTAATTTAGTAACTGCATAGGCAAGTTTCTTTTGAAAAATACCAGCATTGAAATTTTACCACCTCATGGGGAAGGGCGAGCAATTCCTCAACTTATACAAAAAAAAATTTCCTGTTTAGTTGTTAGTTATTTTTTAATTCTTAATAAAAATTTTAAAAAATAATAATTACCATTTATATGGAATTCCCTACTATACCTTGTCATATTGAAAATTACGAAAAAATAAAAATATAGAGCCTTGTGTTGAGTGAATGATCCACAAATGTAATCGGGGACGATTTTAATCAAGGCCAAACCATATCAAGTTTGGTTAAATTTCAATTAAATTTAAAATTATGATTTTCCCCCCAGCAATGTTCAGGAATAGCCGATTTCTTGATTTCCAATCGGAAATTATTGGAAAACAATAAATCGGATATTTCTAAACATTGCTGGGAGGAAAATCATAATTTTAAATATAATTCAGCTAAAATAATTTGCAGACCTAAATCCATTCATGAACTCTATTTCTTTGAAGCTTTTCATATTTGTAAAAATTTTAAAAACCTTGTAAATTGTGATTTCGCTGTTCCTATATGTCTGATTGTTGGAAATTTTACATTCAGTCCACTTTTCTTAATTTTTCTACAGTTTACACAGCCAACATTCTTAAATTCCTATTGGCCACGCTCCCCACCTTTCCCGTAATCCTATTGGTTGAACTAAATTTGGTACCTCTCCTATATATACGAACACTTCTCCAGATTCAGAATTCTTTTTGCACTGAAGCCGATACGCTTAAGGCTACCGAAACAGCTGTATGCATCTCAAATATTTTTTTTTGGGCGTTTTTGACGTAGTAGTTTATTCGGGTTTTACTATTCCAACGCCAAGTCTCCTGTTATTATTTGTTAAGCTTATACGGGCTTAGTTGTGTTATTGGCCTTCTGGTCTTATTGTTACTGAGCAACCTGGCCTAAGAAGCCTCATATGAGGGAGAGATTAGCTCAGTAATATTTTGAGCCATTTTCTTCATTTCACATTGTGCAAATTAGACAATCATTTCTACCGATTACGTACTAAAAAGATTCGTGTCCTCAAACGACTGAAGTTACTTTTACAGTGCAAGAGACATCAAATCATCCCTAAATTCATTCAACTGAAATGTAATATTTCTGGTTTCAGTTTTGTAAATAAAGCAGTACTCAGGTCTCATTTAAATATTCTCCGTGCAGTTATTAGGGAAACTCGTACCAACATCGCCAAATTTGCAAAAGATTTTTTCTTTCTCCACTTAAAGCTAGCTTTTGAACGTCCTAATTTTATGCTGATCGATCGCAATTCCTGGATTCATTGTGACAACCGCTCTCGTAAACACTCAATTAAATGACATGATAAATTCACCCGGCCTCGTAATTCGCATAGTCCTAATCATTCGAACGACTTTTCTGTTGTCAATAAAAATGCAATCGTTATTCTTTCCAATGCTGAAATTTCTAATAATCAATATTCTGTTCTAAAACTCAATTCAAATTTTGCCATTTCTAAACCTCCTTCTTTTCCTCGTTTAATTGCACCGGTTGAAAAAGGTTTAAAAAATTCTCGACTGACTGACCAACAGAAAGAAAATCTTCGCCATTTAATCCTTAATAATGCCAATTTCAACTCTAAAAAAATTAAATCTAATCTCAGCCCTTCAGAAAAAAACACCTTGAAGGAATTAAAATCTAATGAAAATATCATCATTACTAAACCTGATAAAGGTGGTCAGATTGTTATTTTGGATAAAAAACAATACATCGAAAGTGTCACCGAACTAATTAATGATGGCCCATATATTCATCTGGCCTGTGACCCATCTCCTCAAGAATTAAATAAAATTAAATCTGCTATAAAATCTTGCCCCTTGTTATTGGACTCGACAAAATCTCATCTTATCCCTTCTATTGCTAATTGCGCCAGATTTTATGCTTTATCGAAAGCCCATAAACTCAATATTCCATTTCGTCCCATAGTCTCTAGTATGAGTACTGCTTCCTATAATTTAGCTAAATTTCTCGCCACAATTTATGCTCCCCTTCTTGCTGCTAATAGTTATACTGTTAATAATTCCATGTAATTTGCAAAAAATATTCAAAACTGCCTTCACACTAACCTCACTATGGTTTCTTTTGATGTAAAATCTCTTTTCACTAATGTTCCAATAAGTGGCGCCCTCTGCTGTCTTGAAAATAGATTAAAAGAGTTCCATTTCACATACTTTGAAATACAAGAATTAATTTCTCTTACCCGCATTTGTTTATCACAAACCACTTTTTTTTCCAAAATGAATTCTATCGTCAGTCTGAAGGTTTAGGGATGGGTTGCCCATTCTCCCCAATTCTCGCAGATATTTACATGCACTATTTCGTAAGCAAGTTTTTAAGAAAATATCTTTTCCTTTCTTGACCCGTTACGTTGACGACACCTTCACGCTCTTCGACATATCCCGTCACAATATTGACCATGTCTTAAAAACTTTAAATTCAATTGACAGTTATATCCAGTTCACATATGAAATAGAAAATAATGGATCTCTTCCCTTTCTTGATACCCTCGTCTCTCGCACTGTAAATGAATTTTCAATCACCGTCTATCACCGTCTATCGTAAAAATATTGCAGTCTCCCTTACTCCCCATACACGTTTATGTCTCCACCTAACCAAAAAATGACTGCTTTCTATACTTTTGTAAACCGTGCCCTCAATATTTGTTCAAATCCTATTTTATTAAAATCTGAAATTAAATACTACTTGAAAGCCATTGCAATTGACAGAGGTTATGACCCTTCCATTATAGACAAAGCTATCCAAAAATTACAACTCTCTCGTATTTTGTCTACTAAATCAATCTCTTCTAATATCATTATTGTTTTACCCTATTTTCCTGAATCCAGTCAAACCATAGATAAAATTCTCAAACAATATGATTTTAAAATAATATTTTCGCTTTCCAATAAACTCACCTTTTCTCAGTTAAAAGATCCCATTGATATGCATAATTCTTGGGGCATTCATAGTATTTCCTGTCAGAGTGGTTTATCATATATTGGCCAAACTAAACGCAGTCTTAAATTTCGTCTAAAAGAACATACGAATTACGTTCGCAAACAAGAAACCAATAAATCGGCTATTTCTAAACATTGCTGGGAGGAAAACCATAATTTTAAATTTAATTCAGCTAAAATAATTTGCAGACCTAAACCCATTCATGAACTCGATTTCTTTGAAGCTTTTCATATTTATAAAAATTTTAAAAACCTTGTAAATTGTGATTTCGCTGTTCCCTATTTGTCTGATTGTTGGAAATTTTACATTCAGTCCATATTTTCTTAATTTTTCTGCTGTTTACACAGCTAAAATTCCTAAATTCCTATTGGACCCACACTCCACCTTTCCCGTAATCCTATTGGTTGAAATAAATTCGGTACCTCTCCTATATATATGAGCACTTCTCCAGAATCTGAATTCTTTTTGCACCGAAGACGGTACGCTTAAGTCTACCGAAACAGCTGTATGCATCTCAAATATTTTACTTTGGCATTTTTGACGTAGTAGTTTGTTCGGGTTTTAATATTTCAACGCCAAGTCTCCTATTATTATTATACTGTTATGTATTTGATAAGACTATTAGTGAATAATAAATTCCCCTTTAATTAATTGAAAAAAACGTATTATAATAATTCGCTATATAAAAATTATAGTGCAATAGCTTTGTTAGAGTAAAAGTCTAATATATGCTAAAAGGTTTTTTGTGTAAACAATGTTGATAAATGTTAATATATAAACAGGTTTATTCTAAGAAATAAAATGTAAAATTTATTTGGATAATTAGCGTAAAACACATAAAATAATAATAATAATTTAAGTATTTAAATTATCTTCAAATAACAAATAAGAAATAAGAAAGTTAAAATAATAAAATACATTTTATATTTTAATCTCACTTAATTGTTTATGAGAAGCAAAATTAGTGCCATGAGTTAGTATATGAAGCAAAATTAGTGTATGAAAACCATGAGATGTGCAAAGGATAATATAAATATCAATCTTTATTTATCATGGTTTGTAACCTGAAAAAGAACCTTAATACGTTGACACGAACATAAAGATTTTTTAAATACATTTAACAATTTATACTGTAACATTTCTTAGCGTTATTATTATTATTATTATTATTATTATTATTATTTTGTTTGTTAGTTTGTTTTGTTTTGTTTTATTATACTTAATTTTTGTTAAACCTTTGCATTAGTTATTTACAAATGAAGAAAATAGATAATATATTGGGATTGGGGGTAAGCTCAATGATAACTACTAGAAACTATGGAAACCCTAATGTTCTTAAAAATTTACATTCTGTTAATTTACACGTATTATTTTCTGTACAATAATCTTCTATGTATACTTCAGTTATTTATTTATACACACACACACACGCATATATATATATATATATATATATATATATATGTGTGTGTGTGTGTGTGTGTGTGTGTATCATATTAGTTGTGATTATTAAGGTCAATATGTTATTTATTATCTCAAGTAGTTTTTTCTTCTTTAGAAAAAAAAAAAATCAAAGAAATGAAACAATAAGATAATTTTGCGAAACTGAAATGACTGAAATTCATTTAAAAAGGAAAAAAGAAAAAAAAATGAAATATGAAAAAAGGGGAAGATCAATTACGGTCTTTTATTGAAAAAATTAAAGCGTATCTGGCGAGAAAATTCGAAGAAATTAAAAGATTTTTCTTATTTTTTTTAATGATGAATCTGTGAAACCAAGAGAAGATTTAAAATTAAATTGATTCTTTTGCAGTATTTTATTTTCTGCTAAGTAGATTTCTTAAAAATGAAATTACACTTTTTCTTTCTTTTTTTATGCAAAATGCTTTTATATTTAAGCAAAATATCGTTAAAAATTATTTTAAAGTAATTTAATTAAAAGATTTTAAAAACTTAAAAATGAAGATAGAGAAATTCATAAGTATGTATATATATATATATTGAAAAACTTAAAATGAATTTGTAAAGAAAGTAAAACAGAGTAACATTCTAAAAAAGATAATTTTATCATAATGGATTTTTTTTTTTAATTTATTAAATCTTCATTAAACATATTTAAAAATTAAAACTTTTTTAATTTGAAGCAATTATACGGAAATTTAAAACAATATTTCCGGTCGTTGAATATATTATATTTTGCTTTCCTTCTCCCTCCTTTTGTGTCTCTCTGTATATATATATATATATATATATATAGAAAACTATTGACATGAATTTATGAATATATAAGTTTTACAGATTAGAAAAACCAAAAGGAGAATTACAAACCAATGCGCAAAATTGCAGCGAAAGGGAAATGTAAAACTTTGATGTAGGAATATATAAATGTAGAAATATATAAACAAATGAATGAAATTAAACCCCAAAAAACACTGAGATTTTCATCAGAGAGGCCCCTCAGTGTAGGGGTGAACGAGAATTTCTGAAAGTACAGTAGCTATAAGCTAATAACTATCCTTAGCCCCCAACTCCTCACCAAACAGAAAACCACCAATAACTGAAGAGAAATCAAACATATATATAATATAAAAAACTACTAAAAAAACTTCATGAAATTATGAAATTGTAGAAGTTACTGCAAAAAGGGGGGAAACAAACTTAAATTATTAAAATAAAATAAAGTAAAACTTCAAACAGAGAAAGCTAGCGCTAAAAGCAGCTTAGCAAAACAATGTTTTTAAATAGAAAACTATTGACATGAATTTATGAATATATAAGTTTTACAGGTTAGAAAAACCAAAAGGAGAATTACAAACCAATGCGCAAAATTGCAGCGAAAGGAAATGTAAAACTTAGATGTAGTAACTTCTACAATTTGATAATTTTATGAAGTTTTTTTAGTAGTTTTTTATATTATATATATGCTTGATTTCTCTTCAGTTATTGGTGGTTTTCTGTTTGGTGAGAAGTTGGGGGCTAAGGATAGTTATTAGCTTATAGCTACAGTCCTTTCAGAAACTGCTCGTTCACCCCTACACTGAGGGGCCTCCCTGATGAAGATCTCAGTGTTTTTTGGGATTTAATTTCATTCATTTGTTTATATATTTCTACATTTATATATTCATATATATATATATATATATGTATATACACAGAGACATGTGTCTGTGCAGATTTATTCAATTAAAAATTTCTTTTGGACATAGGTTTACAATTACACAAAATTCGATTTGAAATTATTGATCATTTGGACAGACAAATTTGAGGATTTCACGAACTGACACTTAATTTGAGTGTGCTCAATAACATGGCTATGAACTGGTAAAACATTCACACGCAACGTTCGACACAGGACAGTGCTCTGCAGAGGAAGTAGTAAGGAATGTTTCAGTAATTCCCAGTAACAAAATACGCTTCTATACCATGAAGCTGCTTAATGTAATGGAAGCACCACTGCGTGATTGTAGAGAGTGTTTGGGTGGCTGAATAGGTGGATTCATATTATGTAGTACAGTATCAAATAACATATGTCAAACTGAGTCTAGAACAAACTGTACAGTCACCTAACAAATGACTTAAAAACAGATGAAACTGTTTAGTTTTGCCGAAAAAGTTATTTATATTTCAGCGTATAAACAATCAGATAACTTTGCTGTTTCTTTAAATCATAGAAACATCCTACATTCGGGGCATTTATAACTTTTGTCGAACAGTATGAAAAAGACCACTTGTTCTCAACATAATTTCACTGAACTCTGAGTTCTGCATTTGTCAATTAAAAACCGTTTTGAAAACATTTGATCGCTGTTTCAAATTTATTTTTTTAACATGCAATTTTATAGATTTGTAATGCATATAGACCAGGGCGCGAAATTTCCGCTCGCCAACTCGCCGTTGGCGAGTGGAATTTTTACTGTGGCGAGTAAAATTTTTTGTCAAGTTATAGATAGATACGGTGCCAGAAAACATTCTTTTTATAGATTTAAATATGACAAAATCTTGCGATCTTATAACCTGTCCTTTTTCTTTTCTCGTAGTGCCGAGTCTGTGTGTGCGTTGTCCGACGATCGCCCCAGCCTGGGAAAGGAAAAATGCTTAGTACATGCATAAAAGTTTTAATCTCTTCGTCAGTTTCATTTCTCACACTCTGATTTCTCCAAGCAGAGTGAGAAGAGCAGAGTTGAGACGAGCAGAGCTGAGAGTCTCTTTGCCCGTCGCCCTCTATCCGAGAGAAGAGAAACACGAAAGTTTGCCTATGCGATATTGGCGCATGAAAATGAGCCCAAGCCTTTTAAAGATACTGCTTATTTTTATTTTGTTGAGTAATTACCAAAAAACAGTTCAGATTCTCCAGTTTTTCACTGAAACGCCAAGGATTTGCTCTTGTAAAGATTTGTAAGCAACGATTACATCGAAAAAGTTATTCTGAAATGGTTATTTCAAATGACAATAATGAATAAGCTATACACATCGACATTCCGTCTGATTACAAAAATAAAACGGACAAAAAAGACATTTCTGATGTAAAAAGTTAAATAAATAAATAGGTAAATAAGGAAGCTTAATGTTTCAAAATAAAAAGATTTTCACAGGATATTGTTTGACAAAGAGTTTTTTTCTTCTTCTTTCTTTCTTTAATGAATCTTTGCATTTATGTTATTAGATATTTTCATCTTTTTCAAATCTCAAATACAATACATTATAAAGATTTTTAATTACAGATGATTATGAGACATGGTGATATACGACACACTTTTAATATATATAATTTTAGGCATATTTGTAAAAGCAATTCAAATAGTTGGGAAATATAAAAAAAAACACAAAATGCGTTAAAAAAAAAAAAAAAAAATTGACAACCCTAATTTATGGCGAGTAAAAAATTTTTTTGACGAGTGTAATCTGAGTTGAAATTTCGTGCCCTGATATAGACATCTAATGCGTTATATATATATATATATATATATATATAATGCATCAATAGCAATTGCCGGCTTATTTTTGACTCCCTTAGATAATTCGAGAAAAACATCTGATACTTAGTAATATTTTAGCCCAAAGGAAAATATAAATCTATACATTTTTCATCTAAAATTCTGCAATTTAAAATAATTTTTCTAGATTTTTTTTTTTTACTACGTACAATCAAATTTAGATTGAATGAATAGAAAGTACAAATATACTAAAACTAAATTTGTGCGACAAACTTATTCAATAATTAAAATTGCGTTTTTTTTTTTAATAAAGTATTAAAATTTCTTGAGGTAATAATGTTTAACAAAGTTTGCAGAAAAGACTCTTAAATATGATAATTATCTTACTTATCTTTGTAAGTCAAAGATCCGGGGTTCGAGTCCCGGTCCAGGCATTATTTTCATTCAGTCGGAAAAATAATATTTCAAAATAGGATTTTCTTCCAATCAGTTGATTGTGTGATTTTATTAAAAAATTGTATTTCTTTCCCATAGTTTAATGGTGTTTTCCATTACCTGCGGCTTATTTCTGTTGAGCTATCTAAATGATAGACCAGATGTTTTCTGCCTTAAGGTTGTCTGAGTGAGTAATGCCGACCGGTTTATCGGCCTGGATAGCTCAATTGGTAGAGCCTTGACCTTGTAAGTCAAAGATCCGGGGTTCGACTCCCGGTCCAGGCATTATTTTCACTCAGTCGGAAAAATAATATTTCAAAATAGGATTTTCTTCCAATCAGTTGATTGTGTGATTTTATTAAAAAATTGCTAATAAGAAACCCTACTAGCTGAAACGGGCTCTATGTTTATAATGGGGGGATGGTTTTCCATGTTCTAATGACTATTCCAGTTTATCCATGTTTGTATTTATTTATTTATTCTTGTATTATTTATATTCTTATTTTTTAAATTGATGTATTATATTTTGTGCTTGATTTCTGAATTTAATTGCTTTTTATGCTTTCTATTAATTAAAATTCGTTTGCTGTATGGTCTTGCTTCCATCTGTGAGAAGTTGGGGGCTAAAACAGAAACTTCTCATATTCCTTTCCCTACATGGGGGAACTCCCCTGATGAAGACCCTCATGTGTTTTGGGATTAATTTTTCATCTGGATTATTATTTTGCTTATATATATATATATATATATATATATATGTGTGTGTGTGTGTGTGTGTGTGCGAGTTTAGTGGTAATGTACTGCGGCCGATCTAATTAATGGACATTTTTTTTATTTGATATTTTTTTCTTTTTTCTAAAAATTTACTGGACGAAATTATCTTTAACTTCACACATGCAGAATATTATTTTTTTACCTCTAAGTTTAATATTTTCTTTTGGTGAAACGTCAGTGAATGCCTCATTGTTGAGGTTCAAGATGTTTTTTGTGTCCTATAAGTGTGTGCGTTTGTCTACACTCTGATAGCGTCCGCAAAAGCAACTTAGAACCGACAATCGAAATTAACTTTACATTTTAGTGTATATGTTACCGCTAAAGTGCAGAAATCAGTTAATCTGCAGATTAGCTAGGTAATCTGCACATTAACTAGGGTGATCCGTTAAAGTGAGGAAAATTGTTTTATTTCTCAAATTACCTAGGTAATCTGCGAATTGCCTAGATAATCTGCACATTACCTACTAGGCACTAGTAAAAGTGAAAATAAGATATCTGGTGTTGTAATTTTACAGCACGCTGTGTTGTATTTGTTTTTTCATTCGGAAAAAAAATAGTTTTATTTTCTTTTTTATTTCTTTCTTTACTTATTTTAATCTGCATGTGTTTTAATTTTTATATCTTTTAAAATTATATTTGTTTTATTTTTGATTTATTTCATCTTTTTTATTCTGTCAATATAAGTTTGAAGATGTTATGCATTTTTAATATGAAATATAATAGCTTTAATAGCTTTCAATAAATTCTATTTTATAAATGAATGTTAGAATTGTAATACAGTAACGATTTCTTTTCAAAATAAAAATATTTAACAATTTAAAATTAAAAAAAAAAAAAAAGTTTTATTAACAACTTATATTGCTATTACTATTTAAATACTAGAAATATTAAATTAGACAAATCAGAAGCATTATTTAAGAAGTACTTCAAATAATTAAAACTGCTTTAACATTTTTTAGGATGCTTTATTAAACCATATTTTGCAGCATACATATATCTGCACAAGTTTAGCAAATATATTAATTTTACAAAAAAAAAAAAAAAAAAAAAAAAAAAAAAAAACTTTATTAACATTTTTTATGTGATAAACTACAACGAAATTATCTGAAAAAGCGAACAAAATTTAAAATAAATAAATAAAAGTATAATCATGATATATAAAATATGTACAGGAAACGTGAAACTGAAAGAAAAAAAAGAAAATGTAATGAAATGCTAAAAAATGTACAAAAATTTCATATTAAGTATTTATTAAATGCCATAATATTTTTCAAAGTTAATAATTAATATATCTTTTTTTTTTTCAGTAAGTAATAGTAATTTAAATCAATTTTAAAATAAATTAGTTTTAAAAAGTTATGGTTTAATAGTTTTAGTTCGGAAGGAAATAATTACTGTAATGTAAATCTAATATTCATAATTCAAGATGGAGTTTCACGAGAGACAGCTTTTAATCAAGATTTCATTTCATTAATAAAATGCAGACCCTTATCAAACTTATATTGACAGAATTAAAAAAGGTAGAAAAAAAATCAAAATTAAAACAATTATAACTTACTTGTTACTTTAAATTTTGTGTTAGTCATAATAATTAGTCCTAATCATGGCTTCCATCCACATTTCCATGGCCACATTTTGCGTTTGCCGTTTATCGCTTTATCGGTTTATCATCATAGCGTAGCGGAAGTGCGGAAGGGAAGGGGTAAAAGTTTCAGTTATGTTTGAAGGTCATTCGCGTATCTGTATCACATGGCTGTTTGACGTCATAGTGAATGTAAAAAAACTAAGGCTCGAAACAAACATTTGAACTTTAACGATACTGAAACCGTTAATCTGCAGATTACCTAGTTAAATTGCGGAAATCACTTTATTCCGTACTTTAACGGGTTATTTTAGTTAATCTGCAGATTAGCTAGGTAATCTGCAGATTAACGGATTTCGCGTTTTAACGGTAACATATATATTCTGTTTGTGGATAGTGTACAGATATACACCAAATTTTTTATTATCGTTACGGCGTACGGACAAACTTTATGTGTTTCGCTATAGCAGTCATAAAAAAACACGCGATCGAATTGAAAATTAGTACATAATCTCATGTACCAAACAAAATTGTGAGCTTTTTGATTTATATATTATTTAGAGTTTGTGTACAGGGACACATGAAAGTATTTCTCTTCATTGCGACCTGTAAACAGATTTTCGTTTAAACATTATTTAACGTGGTTAAACTGCATTCAATGTAATTAAATTAACATACATATTCATGATGTGTTTTTTTTTTTTGTTTTTTTTTCCTGTAGGAAAATATATGCATAGTCTAAATAGTTATCTACACAAACAAATAAAAGGATTCAAATAACGTTATACAATCATCCAAAAATATCAAATTTAGTGTAAATATTTACAGGTTAAATAGAATAAGCTATATATATATATATATTGTGCATATAATATTTGTGGGTCTTGTGCTGGGATACACAAATAATTTCGTCCTATTGCGATCTGTAAACTCAATTTCTTTTAAGTGCATTTTGAAATGGTTACATTTTATTCCTCATAATGAAATTGACGTAGGATATTATAATGTTTAATAGAATGCTAGCTGTAGAAAATGGCAGACACAACATCATAATTATAGTTTATAGAGTTACACAAAAGAAATCCGATACGTTAGGAAATTACTTGGTATCAAGTTTAAAAATGTATTTATGGTTTCTAAAAATTAATACAACTTTACAAGGAAATACACGTATATGCAGATATATCGATAAATATAGACAGATAAATCCAAATAGGTTTGTGAAGTACGTTAAAATTCATGATCAACAGATTCACCAGTAATAAAATTTTTACTTATTAAATAAAGAAGTAAAAGCATTTATTTTTCCATATTTTTAATGAATAAAATAAATCTACTAATTTACGTTCCATTAAAATTTTAGTTTTTATAATCTTAAACTTAACAATCTTCTTCACACTAAACCTACATTTCAATAAACTATCTAATACAATATATATATATATATATTAATGCTTTGTTATTCATTTTACATCCTAATTCATTTCATTAGTTTATTATTCAATGAATGAGTATTAACATATGCAATAACTTTTGTTTCTAGGATTCCTGAGATACTTTGAATGTCTTCCCTGCGTTTTTCCTCTGAAAGAATCCCAAGCATTTTTCTTCAATGTAGATACGTTAACATGGAACACTTAAAGAATGCCGTAACATATTAAAATGAAAGAAGCAGATTATATAAATGTACATACGCAGTATATTTTTGCTATATTTTTGTGAAATTTTATTATAAAAGATTTAGAATTTAAAAAATCATAATTATTTGATCTAGATTCAGTTACTTAGGCTTTTTTCAGCTTTTCTTTTTAGGAATTTTTCTGCCAAGTTTTCGTATAAAAAAAAATAAATTTTAAAGTAGATAACACTAAAATAACTTGTGGTACTATATGTAGTTTTTTTCTTACAAGGAAAGCCTCCATACGCGCATACCCAGAAATTTTTGAAAAAAAAATTGTCGAAGACTCTTTAGAATAAGTTCTGTATGTTTATAAAAAAAGCTCGGCGGAGTCTCTATAGGTCGTCTGTAAGAATATAATAGAAATGAGCGTTTCTTAAACTATTTTTAATCACTGATAGGCAATACAATGAAATTTGAAGCAAAACTGTTTTCTGATAAAAAATCTTTAAGGAAAGCCTTTTTCGATCATCACTATCAAAAATTTTAAGTAAGATTACTTCAAATAAATACTTTTATATAAAACTACAATTTGTTAATTATATTTATTTGTAAGTGAGTAAACTGAAATCTAACAATTGTAACGATCGTACATTAATAACATTTGTTAATTCCGGAACACATATATTAACTTAAATTTAATCTAGTCTTTCTAAGGGGTTCAGACCTGTATTTTAGAAAAGAAATCCACAAAAGACTTTAAACGGCTAGGTTTACAAGAGCAACTATTGTTCAAGTATTCGTTTGCTAGCTTTGAGAGTAGAACAAGAGAACATTTGTTTTAAAACTTTATAGTTAATTTTATTGATTTAACATATAATTTCTTAGATAAATAAAGCCTATTTTTACAATTTTATTGATAATTATTTTCTATTAATATAATCTCACATGACTGGAATTTAACGTGTTAATTAAACATAAACTGAAACTTTTAGCTTAAATTAGAAAAAAAAAAAAAAAAAAAAAAAAAAAAAACTTTCGTTGGATTATATCTAACATTTTAAATTTAAAAATGAAAAAATTTAATCAAAAATACAGCTGCGATAGAATTTTTTTAATTAACGTCATTTTTAGTGAAATTATTATTATTATTATTTTTCTTTTTCTTTCAAAAATGCGTATTTATTAGGCAATTTAGATGAGATTATTTTAGATAAAAAATATAGAGAGAGAGTAATTCCACTGGAATTTCCAAGCACTTAGTAGATTTCAGTTATTAAACATTCTTTTAAGTAAATAAATGTAGAAAAACATAGCAGGGTAATTGAATGTTTCCTAATTTTGCGAATCCTTGGAGAAATTTTATAAAATTTAAGCTAGCATTTTTCTATAAATGAACAAGTTGTAGAATAATTATGCAATACTATTTTATTTTTCTTATAAATTAAACGTTTCTTTTAAATTACATAAAATTCTATACAGTTTGGAGGACGGTTCTTTAATATAATTGCCAAATTTTAACTTTGTCCCATAAAGTATTTAAACTCTGTCGTATTTAAACGCTTAGAAAGGGACAGATATAATACAACCCTCACGGTGAATCCGGAAATTATTAACTCATGAGACCTCAAAACGTGTATATATACCAAAGTTTAATATTCGACTTTCTACTTTGATTATATAAATTTCTCAATAAAGCACTTATCTGTTCAGAAATTAAAATTAGAAATATGTATGTGTCGGTAGATGTATCCTAATTCTTTTTTTAATTAATTGAGAAAATCAGGTACGCTATATATGTGCATTATACAAAATATTATATAAAAAATTGAAGTATTTTTATCTCAGAATTTTTTTCCTTTACTTTCAATTAAACTCTCGAATTTCTAAAATCCATTAGCGTTTGAAGTTTTTCGTTATAAGCATTTTCTTCTAAAGAAAAGAGACATTTTTGTTCTGTAAAGTGCTAAAACAAAATCAATTAAGAAGTTTTATTTATTTTTCTTTTTTAGATAATCTTAAATAAACTAAGTTCAGAAAATTATATTAAAATGAATATTTCTATTTGATTTTTAGTTTAAGAAAATGTGCATTTTGTGATATAAGAATATTTAAATTTTAAATACGTATATTATTCAATTAAATTTTAAACTTGGTGCAAATTGCAGAAAAATAAATATTAATTAATTATATATATATTTTACAACAAATTAATTGCTCCAATTTGTAACGTTTCGCATTTAAAAGTAGAAGAAAAATGTGCTGGTTCATTGTTGGTATCGTTTGAAAATTACTGTTATCCAATAATTGTGTACTTTTAAATTTGAAAAAAAAAAAAAAAAAAAAAAAAACTAAATAGCATTTAATTTTTAGCAAATATTATTATATATAGTACATTTTTCGAAAGTTTTTTAACACACTATAAAATTATTGAAAATTTGAGGTATTTCTAAAATTTAAACATTTTTGTTTTTCAGATACTAATGGAAAATAAGTGGATATAATCACGAAATAATTTCAAGTATTTCGTGATTATGCAAAATAACTTCTCGAATAATGATATTTTTAATAATAATATTTCCAATAATAATTATAATCATTAATTCGATATAATAATAATAATATTTTCGAAATTATTTCAAATTTTGCTTTGTCCCGCAGCCGTAAACCGCTTTAAAATTAAGCTCAACGTTAGCGCTTCCCTTGTGTAACAGTTGAACTATCCAACTAAAACGTATAAGAAGCCATGACCACGTAACTCATCATTTTCAAATTCTTACCCCCCCCCCCCCCTCCTTTTTTTTTTTTTTTTTTTTTTTCTCTGAGAGATTTTGTACAAGACATTTATGATATAAACTTTGATATATTACGCTGCATAAAATTAGTACGATTCAAATATTGTGGAACATTGCTGTAATAAAATATACTTAAAGATTGCTATTGATGAAAGCTATGTTTTATATAATCGTACGAGTATCATTGTCATTCAGTAAGATCATAACCACCTTCATCATTCAATTCAGATTAATATGCTTAATAGTAGATACTTTATTAGTCACGTTGTCATCAAGGAAGTAGAAGCTGGTATTATCAAATAAAGTAATCTAAAACATGAGCCTTGACAGAAACTTTTTGTGTTTCATGTTACCTAATTGAAACACTCGTTGCTCCTGCATCTTTTCTAACTGCGTAGATATGATTTCTAATCTTCTTACATATTTGCATATTTACAACTTGAGACTTATAGTTACAAAGACTTTTTGTCTCTAATGATCCTTGTGACAAAGTCTGCCTTCATCTGAGTAAAAAAATGGCGACCTCTAACCTTCTTCTAATTTTTATTCTTCATTGATGTCGTTGTATGTGTTTCCACGTTAATGAAGAATGTATTCGAATTCATGAAAGACTTTGTAATATTAATAATTTTATGGTGTTTGTAAAAGATTTTGAATAATTATTATTTTAGGCTTTTTTTATTATTATTATTATTTTTATTAATAAAAAATATTTTATTAATTTAAAAAAATTCAAATAAATAAATAAATAAAAATAAAATAAAAATAAATAAAACTTAATGTTTTATGAAAATACATAAAAATTGGAGTTCGGTAATATATATATTTTTTTAATGTACTTAATTTTAATGTTTATCAGACATTATAAACAAAATTTATTGTTAACGCAGAAAAACCCCTACATAATCCTCTGTCTAAGGCTTGTTATACATGTTTTATTTCAAAATATCTCGGAAAATACAATGTAAAAGTATTTTGTAGATTATTTAATATTTCCAAACAAAGGTAATTAAATAAAACGCTTTTATTTATTAAATCCTTTGAAATAACTCTGTTTATCCAATATTACTACTCCATGAGACATTTAAAAAATATATTAACCGAAAAATTTAACTCACGTATTCTATATGTGCGTATATCTGTGTCTGTATTTAATTTATCAAATGATTCAGAAAATAGCACTATTATTTTTCTTTAAAAATATAAAAATCATCTTATTCCTAAAACGTTTTTATAGTAAAAAAAAAAACATATAACAATTACTTTAAAGCTCTTCATGAGTTTAATTACATAAGTGACAAAAAACTAAATGACTTTTACTTTAACGGAATTTTTAACATTTTACACTGCTTTAAAAATTTTAATTAATAGTTGATTGTTGTCATAAACTTTTCTCTTAAGATTATTTTTTATTCATATTTTTCCTATCGTTAAATTGTAAGAATATTAAGTCCATTTTAAATCTCTGCTAATTAACAGTTAAGCTATTATATCCTGGATCTTTTTTTTTTTTTTTTTTTTTTTTTTTTTAGTTGTTAGTTTCGTATGTGTTTGACATTAATTATATTTTTCCTAATTTTAATTTTTTATAGTAAATTTTCATAATGATTAAAATTTTTTTCACATCTTATGAAAAAGAAAAAATGAAAAAGAAAAAAAAAAAAAGTTGTAGTTTAGTTTATTTCAAGAGATGTTATTTAGGGATTTAAACTAAAAGGATAGTTTTCGATACGTCAAGCTAAACTGAAATATCTACATTGTCTTTTAAGATCCAGTATTAATAATACATGTAAAAGTTTTAAATATAACCGTCCCAGCTTTATAAGTTACAGTTATTTAAATTCAGAAATATGAAATCTAGTTGATATAGAATGGGAGAGTGGCTTTGCTCTGTTTCCTGTCACCTATTTTAATTCAATAATAACTACTATTTGGTAAGGTATGTTTATTTTAAAATGCATGAAATCTGCCGATAACTGGCACTGTCACAAAATGAAAGGTCGCACATTGTAGACAATCCACCTTCGATATGATGTATTTATTTATTTATACAACTAGGGGCTCTGCCCCATGCTCTCTACGCTCACCAACCCCAGAGGGAGGCTTCGCCTCGCCCCCGACTCACTTTACTTATTAACACATGCAGAGCTCTGCACGCCTATTCTCTGATTTCTTTCACTGAAAAAGAATATTAATAGTGCATACTACAAGTTAAAAGCAGAAAATTATGGAAATCCTCATATTCAATGTCAAATTTATATTTATAATATATATATATATATATATATATATATATATAGAGAGAGAGAGAGAGAGAAAGAAATTCATAATATCTAGACCATTTTGCATTACAGCTTTAGTATATGACCCTTTTGTTTTCTTTTTTACAACCTTAGATCTGGACCGCGATACTCCAGTCGGTAAACCGACGAGCTCGTAATTGAAATATTGCGGGTTCGGTTCTCGAGCCGGCCAAAGACCGTCGTGTTCACTAATGGTGGCTGGTGCACGTAAAATATGTCGTGGCCGCAATATCCTCCATGTCCCCATCAAAATTATACCTCTGGGGGCCACAGAAGCGGGGTAGCCATCCTCTTCGTATAGTACCAAAACTGTGGTGGCATGTCTCTGGAACATCCGTACGCGTGCGTCCCAGACCGACGCCAATTATCTATAGAACAGTAATGGTGCGACATCAAACTCAACCTACCTAATTATCTAACTACCTACAACCACGGATCATATTTTAATTTTCCCGGGTAAGAAAATTAATTTTCTAAAGTAGAGAAAAACAGTTGATATTTATTTTCTTTCTTTTTTACATCCATGGTTTCGGGTCGCGATACCCTTGTCGGTAAAGCGCCGAGTACGTAATTGGAAGATTGCCGATTCGATACTTGAACCGGCGAAAGACTGTCGGGTACACTAATGGTGGCTGGTGTACATAAAATTTGTCATGGCCGCAAAATCCTCTATATTCCCATCCACACTATACCTCTGGGAATCACCAAATCGGGGGAGGATCCCATCCGTGAAGGATCAAAATTGTGATGGCCTGCCTCCGGAACATCTCTAGGGGTGCGCCCGAGACCGTCGTCAATTACCCATAGCGCAGTACTCGTGCGACGTTAAATCTATATATATATATTTCTACACAAAAACAAAACGTAATTGGTGAATCCATACATTCTGTTCAAAGACCTTTTTACATCTGTCTAGTAACTTTATGAATCTCCGCTCATAGAATTTGTTGTCCTTATCAGCAAAGAAACTCAATCACATGCATTTTGACATCATTGCCAGTTATAAAATTTTTACCGTAAAAGAAAAAAAAAATGTTTTCGAAATAAATTATACTCCAATGATGAAAATTTGAAAATATAGTCAAATCTCGTTAACGTGAATCTCAAAGGGAACAAAAATTTTTTTCAGGTTATCAATAGTTCATGCTATCAGTAATACAGAAACTAATCTCCATTTTGAGGGAACTGTGGAAGCAGTTCATATTAAAAATAATTCACATTAAATGTGTTCACGTTAACGTAGTTAGACTGTATATCATATTTGTGACATCGCGCTCCAACCAACGCAGCTAAAAAAAGTCTAAAAAAAAAAAAAAAAAAAAAAAAAAATGCAGAAAACTGCAAATAATCTGAAAGTATTTGGAGTAATAATAAGTTTAAGAAGAAAAAAAAAATAAATAAATAACCTGGAAGTTATTGAATATTTCAAAGTTTACTCAGAAAGCATTACTTCAGTAAGTACCTATGATTTTGAACACTTGTTTGGCAGCATTCCGTACAATTTAGTAATAGAAGTTTTTGAAAGCATTTATGATGAATTTAGCAGCTACTTTCCTTCTTTCCTGCTTTTTCCTGATGAATTGAAAAATAAAATAAAAAATACTGGATAAAATTTTATAAATATTACTTTCTTCTTACTTTCTTTGGGGTCGAAAATATTTCTGAAAAAAAAATTATCCGAAAGATTTAATTTTAAACCGTACAGATACAGATAATGTTTCATTCCTAGATCTAAAAAAAAAAAAAAAAGAGAAATATAGAAAAATGGCTTATTGGATTATACGATAAAAGGAAGGATTTTAATTTTAAAGTAAATAGAGTCTCACTAATTGATTTTCAAATATAAGCAGAAAAGTTTTAAAAAATATTATGTTCACTCAGTTTAAAAGAATCCGTACTATTTGCAATAATGGTAATGATTTAAGATGTGCTCTTGAAGATCTAAAAAATACCTTTCATATTAACTCTTACCCTTCCCAATTTTTAACCGCGTGTTTCAAGTGTTTTCTTCTTTCGGTATGTTCTATTTACTCATTCAAGGGCGATATTTAAGTCGCGACGAGAACCCCGTAGGCCGAAGAGGGTTCGTTTATCAGGTAGGTGGCTTTATTTTATTTTAATTTATTTTATTTCATTTTTTTTATGTCTTGTTTACATTTCGTAATTCTTTATATTATTGATTTTTTTTTTCTTTCTAAATTAATTTGATATAATTTGATGTAATTATATAACTTTTTTGTGTTTTATACATTATATATATGATTGATTTCTCTTCAGTTAATGATGGTTTTCTGGTTGGTGAGAAGTTGGGGGCTAAGGATAGTTATTAGCTAAAAGCTACTGTCCTTTCAGAAACTTCTCTTTCACCCCTCCCTGCGTTTTTCCTCTGAAAGAATCCCAAGCATTTTTCTTCAATGTAGATACGTTAACATGGAACACTTAAAGAATGCCGTAACATATTAAAATGAAAGAAGCAGATTATATAAATGTACATACGCAGTATATTTTTGCTATATTTTTGTGAAATTTTATTATAAAAGATTTAGAATTTAAAAAATCATAATTATTTGATCTAGATTCAGTTACTTAGGCTTTTTTCAGCTTTTCTTTTTAGGAATTTTTCTGCCAAGTTTTCGTATAAAAAAAAATAAATTTTAAAGTAGATAACACTAAAATAACTTGTGGTACTATATGTAGTTTTTTTCTTACAAGGAAAGCCTCCATACGCGCATACCCAGAAATTTTTGAAAAAAAAATTGTCGAAGACTCTTTAGAATAAGTTCTGTATGTTTATAAAAAAAGCTCGGCGGAGTCTCTATAGGTCGTCTGTAAGAATATAATAGAAATGAGCGTTTCTTAAACTATTTTTAATCACTGATAGGCAATACAATGAAATTTGAAGCAAAACTGTTTTCTGATAAAAAATCTTTAAGGAAAGCCTTTTTCGATCATCACTATCAAAAATTTTAAGTAAGATTACTTCAAATAAATACTTTTATATAAAACTACAATTTGTTAATTATATTTATTTGTAAGTGAGTAAACTGAAATCTAACAATTGTAACGATCGTACATTAATAACATTTGTTAATTCCGGAACACATATATTAACTTAAATTTAATCTAGTCTTTCTAAGGGGTTCAGACCTGTATTTTAGAAAAGAAATCCACAAAAGACTTTAAACGGCTAGGTTTACAAGAGCAACTATTGTTCAAGTATTCGTTTGCTAGCTTTGAGAGTAGAACAAGAGAACATTTGTTTTAAAACTTTATAGTTAATTTTATTGATTTAACATATAATTTCTTAGATAAATAAAGCCTATTTTTACAATTTTATTGATAATTATTTTCTATTAATATAATCTCACATGACTGGAATTTAACGTGTTAATTAAACATAAACTGAAACTTTTAGCTTAAATTAGAAAAAAAAAAAAAAAAAAAAAAAAAAAAAAAAAAACTTTCGTTGGATTATATCTAACATTTTAAATTTAAAAATGAAAAAATTTAATCAAAAATACAGCTGCGATAGAATTTTTTTAATTAACGTCATTTTTAGTGAAATTATTATTATTATTATTTTTCTTTTTCTTTCAAAAATGCGTATTTATTAGGCAATTTAGATGAGATTATTTTAGATAAAAAATATAGAGAGAGAGTAATTCCACTGGAATTTCCAAGCACTTAGTAGATTTCAGTTATTAAACATTCTTTTAAGTAAATAAATGTAGAAAAACATAGCAGGGTAATTGAATGTTTCCTAATTTTGCGAATCCTTGGAGAAATTTTATAAAATTTAAGCTAGCATTTTTCTATAAATGAACAAGTTGTAGAATAATTATGCAATACTATTTTATTTTTCTTATAAATTAAACGTTTCTTTTAAATTACATAAAATTCTATACAGTTTGGAGGACGGTTCTTTAATATAATTGCCAAATTTTAACTTTGTCCCATAAAGTATTTAAACTCTGTCGTATTTAAACGCTTAGAAAGGGACAGATATAATACAACCCTCACGGTGAATCCGGAAATTATTAACTCATGAGACCTCAAAACGTGTATATATACCAAAGTTTAATATTCGACTTTCTACTTTGATTATATAAATTTCTCAATAAAGCACTTATCTGTTCAGAAATTAAAATTAGAAATATGTATGTGTCGGTAGATGTATCCTAATTCTTTTTTTAATTAATTGAGAAAATCAGGTACGCTATATATGTGCATTATACAAAATATTATATAAAAAATTGAAGTATTTTTATCTCAGAATTTTTTTCCTTTACTTTCAATTAAACTCTCGAATTTCTAAAATCCATTAGCGTTTGAAGTTTTTCGTTATAAGCATTTTCTTCTAAAGAAAAGAGACATTTTTGTTCTGTAAAGTGCTAAAACAAAATCAATTAAGAAGTTTTATTTATTTTTCTTTTTTAGATAATCTTAAATAAACTAAGTTCAGAAAATTATATTAAAATGAATATTTCTATTTGATTTTTAGTTTAAGAAAATGTGCATTTTGTGATATAAGAATATTTAAATTTTAAATACGTATATTATTCAATTAAATTTTAAACTTGGTGCAAATTGCAGAAAAATAAATATTAATTAATTATATATATATTTTACAACAAATTAATTGCTCCAATTTGTAACGTTTCGCATTTAAAAGTAGAAGAAAAATGTGCTGGTTCATTGTTGGTATCGTTTGAAAATTACTGTTATCCAATAATTGTGTACTTTTAAATTTGAAAAAAAAAAAAAAAAAAAAAAAAACTAAATAGCATTTAATTTTTAGCAAATATTATTATATATAGTACATTTTTCGAAAGTTTTTTAACACACTATAAAATTATTGAAAATTTGAGGTATTTCTAAAATTTAAACATTTTTGTTTTTCAGATACTAATGGAAAATAAGTGGATATAATCACGAAATAATTTCAAGTATTTCGTGATTATGCAAAATAACTTCTCGAATAATGATATTTTTAATAATAATATTTCCAATAATAATTATAATCATTAATTCGATATAATAATAATAATATTTTCGAAATTATTTCAAATTTTGCTTTGTCCCGCAGCCGTAAACCGCTTTAAAATTAAGCTCAACGTTAGCGCTTCCCTTGTGTAACAGTTGAACTATCCAACTAAAACGTATAAGAAGCCATGACCACGTAACTCATCATTTTCAAATTCTTACCCCCCCCCTCCTTTTTTTTTTTTTTTTTTTTTTTTTTTTCTCTGAGAGATTTTGTACAAGACATTTATGATATAAACTTTGATATATTACGCTGCATAAAATTAGTACGATTCAAATATTGTGGAACATTGCTGTAATAAAATATACTTAAAGATTGCTATTGATGAAAGCTATGTTTTATATAATCGTACGAGTATCATTGTCATTCAGTAAGATCATAACCACCTTCATCATTCAATTCAGATTAATATGCTTAATAGTAGATACTTTATTAGTCACGTTGTCATCAAGGAAGTAGAAGCTGGTATTATCAAATAAAGTATTCTAAAACATGAGCCTTGACAGAAACTTTTTGTGTTTCATGTTACCTAATTGAAACACTCGTTGCTCCTGCATCTTTTCTAACTGCGTAGATATGATTTCTAATCTTCTTACATATTTGCATATTTACAACTTGAGACTTATAGTTACAAAGACTTTTTGTCTCTAATGATCCTTGTGACAAAGTCTGCCTTCATCTGAGTAAAAAAATGGCGACCTCTAACCTTCTTCTAATTTTTATTCTTCATTGATGTCGTTGTATGTGTTTCCACGTTAATGAAGAATGTATCCGAATTCATGAAAGACTTTGTAATATTAATAATTTTATGGTGTTTGTAAAAGATTTTGAATAATTATTATTTTAGGCTTTTTTTATTATTATTATTATTTTTATTAATAAAAAATATTTTATTAATTTAAAAAAATTCAAATAAATAAATAAATAAAAATAAAATAAAAATAAATAAAACTTAATGTTTTATGAAAATACATAAAAATTGGAGTTCGGTAATATATATATTTTTTTAATGTACTTAATTTTAATGTTTATCAGACATTATAAACAAAATTTATTGTTAACGCAGAAAATCTCAAAGGGAACAAAAATTTTTTTCAGGTTATCAATAGTTCATGCTATCAGTAATACAGAAACTAATCTCCATTTTGAGGGAACTGTGGAAGCAGTTCATATTAAAAATAATTCACATTAAATGTGTTCACGTTAACGTAGTTAGACTGTATATCATATTTGTGACATCGCGCTCCAACCAACGCAGCTAAAAAAAGTCTAAAAAAAAAAAAAAAAAAAAAAATGCAGAAAACTGCAAATAATCTGAAAGTATTTGGAGTAATAATAAGTTTAAGAAGAAAAAAAAAATAAATAAATAACCTGGAAGTTATTGAATATTTCAAAGTTTACTCAGAAAGCATTACTTCAGTAAGTACCTATGATTTTGAACACTTGTTTGGCAGCATTCCGTACAATTTAGTAATAGAAGTTTTTGAAAGCATTTATGATGAATTTAGCAGCTACTTTCCTTCTTTCCTGCTTTTTCCTGATGAATTGAAAAATAAAATAAAAAATACTGGATAAAATTTTATAAATATTACTTTCTTCTTACTTTCTTTGGGGTCGAAAATATTTCTGAAAAAAAAATTATCCGAAAGATTTAATTTTAAACCGTACAGATACAGATAATGTTTCATTCCTAGATCTAAAAAAAAAAAAAAAGAGAAATATAGAAAAATGGCTTATTGGATTATACGATAAAAGGAAGGATTTTAATTTTAAAGTAAATAGAGTCTCACTAATTGATTTTCAAATATAAGCAGAAAAGTTTTAAAAAATATTATGTTCACTCAGTTTAAAAGAATCCGTACTATTTGCAATAATGGTAATGATTTAAGATGTGCTCTTGAAGATCTAAAAAATACCTTTCATATTAACTCTTACCCTTCCCAATTTTTAACCGCGTGTTTCAAGTGTTTTCTTCTTTCGGTTTGTTCTATTTACTCATTCAAGGGCGATATTTAAGTCGCTACGAGAACCCCGTAGGCCGAAGAGGGTTCGTTTATCAGGTAGGTGGCTTTATTTTATTTTAATTTATTTTATTTCATTTTTTTTATGTCTTGTTTACATTTCGTAATTCTTTATATTATTGATTTTTTTTTTCTTTCTAAATTAATTTGATATAATTTGATGTAATTATATAACTTTTTTGTGTTTTATACATTATATATATGATTGATTTCTCTTCAGTTAATGATGGTTTTCTGGTTGGTGAGAAGTTGGGGGCTAAGGATAGTTATTAGCTAAAAGCTACTGTCCTTTCAGAAACTTCTCTTTCACCCCTACACTGAGGGGCCTCCCTGATGAAAACCTCAGTGTTTTTTGGGGTTTAATTCCATTCATTAGTTTATATATTCCAATATTTAAGATTTACATTGCCTTTTGGTCTAATTCTGCGCATTGGTTTGTAATTTCTCCTTTTTGTTTTTCCAGTCTTTGAACTGATGTTTAAATAATTTCCTTTCAATACTTTTATATATAGATTGATACACACACACACACACACACACACACACACATACACACATATATATGCATATATATTATTATTATTATTATTATGAGTGCAAATTTACTTTTGATAATCTGCTACTATACCGATACATTGACGATCTCATCATTTTATTCATTAATAATAAGTCATCTGATTTAATTACTTTAGACTATCCTTCAAATTTAAAATTGACTAAGACTATTCATAAAGATAAAATCACAAACTTTCTCGATCTAAAAATTTATTTCTATGATAATAAAATTCATATTGATATTTATGACAAAAGACAAGATTTTAACTTTAAAGTAAATTTGTTTACTCAGTTTAAATCATGCCTGCATCTCTCTGTTTTCAGAAATATAATTTTTAATCACATATCGAATCAATAATTTATGTTCTGATAAATAAAAAAAAAAAAAAATAAATAAATAAATAAACTTATTAAGGAAACCTTAAATATGAGATTACCAAAATATTTTGTTTATTCATTGGTATATCAATAATTGTATCTGTCAAACATACACACACACAATATATATATATATATATATATATGTATGTATATGTATAATATATATATATATATATATATATATATATATATATATATATATATATATTCACTGGTATATCAATAATTGTGTCTGTCAAACACACACACAGAAAAAAATAACACTCTTATGTGTTAATTTTTTTTTTTTAAATAATAAAATACAACAAAAAAATGTGGAGGATGGTTGGGCAGATGTTTGATTAAGGAGGTTGTGTGGCATTGTTGGTTGGATGGTTTGGTGGATGTTGAATTAAACTAAAAAAAAAAAAAAATGAAAGAAGGATTGCTGCATTTATTTTTATTCCAAAATTTAATGCTTGAATTAGAAAAGATAAAAATATTGAACAATTAAAACTAAAATCTTAATCTTTCAAGGATTACTTGCAAAATGACTGTATAAATTGGGAAAATAGGATTCTCAAAACAAAACCAGAAAATAAATAAATTAATTAGAAATTAAGTCTAAGGTTAGATAGAAATTAATTGGTTGAAAATTGGTTATTAAATAAGTTATCAAGGAATGATACAACTCAACTTCTAAAGTGACATTTTCTCCTGTTAAGTTTTCTGTTTTGCTAGTGTTTTGAATTCAGTTTTTGTGCCTCGTGTTTTGAATTTATTTTATTTTTTCTGGTTGTTGCTTCAATACATCAGGATGTATTGTGTTTAAATTGTCTCTCTTTCATTTCGGGGGGATATTTTCTTGCGGGTTTAGGTTTTGGTTTTATTACTTTTTAGGTTCGTGGTGTGTTTTGTATTTTGTGGAGGGTTTTCTGTTTTTATTTTTCTGGAAAATAATTTGTCATTGTTTCATTTAATTCCTTTCGGGGTTCTTTTTTATTGTTGGTTCGTGATCAACCAATAAATGTCATTGTTGTTTCATGGTTTCATTGTTCTTTATCTGCTATGGGATTTTTCTTTATCTTTCTTTTTTTTTTTTTTCAAATCCATGTGTTTCCTAGTCTGGTTTTGGCAGCTGGGTGAGTGTTGCCAGCGTAAAACTGCTTTAACCACACAGACAAGTCACAAATCTTGCAGCTTGCCTCCTTCCTTCCTTTCTTGGGTTGTTTTTTTTTCATGGATTTCGATTTAATTTGAGTTTTTCTGTTGGGATTTGGTTGAGTTGGTTTGTTGTATCGTTTGTTTTGCGAGCTATTAAAAATTAAATTTGGTTTCTTTGTGTGTGTGTGTGTGTGTGTGTGTGTGTGTTTCATCCCCTGAGGATTATTTTTCAACCTTTCTGAGCTTCTCCTACATGGAGGAACTGTTCATTTTTATTTGTCTTTGTAGTTTCGGTGATCTTGTGTCTGTGGCTTGGCTTAATGGTTCATTATTGTTCATTACAGGGTTCTCTTTTTTTCACCTTGAAATATTGTCCAAGAGTCAACCTTCTTTCATCAGAGTCTAATTACACGGTCCTATTTCAATTTTCAACAGGTATTGTTGTACAGTGGAGTGGCGTCAGTGCTATTGTTGAACATGATAAATGAATCAATTTGGGAAATCTTGTTGCTTTGTTTGGCGCGTGTATGTCTCTTTGGTGAATTGTTTGACTAACTATTCTTCGCTCTCATTCTTTGCTTCTACTATCAAAAGGATTGTATTTATATATATATATATGTATATATATATATATACTAGCAGGCTTTGCCCGCTTCGCTGGACATTAAACTTAAATGAGTTGTCAAAATCCCATATCTTTATTAATAACCCAAGTTCTCGCTGTGATTGGTAGAGGTTTTCTCGCTCGCAAAGTGAGGAGTCTAGGTCTCCACTGTCTTCGGCACAACTTACCCACTTCTTACTTCCCCTTCCTCAGCGGGTGAGTTCGAAGTTTTGCAAAATCACACTAATGTACATAATGCGTACACTTAATCAATATACAGTCTGGGTCTCCACTGCCTTAGGCACAACTTACCCACTTGTTACTTCCCCTTCCTCAGTGGGTGAGTTCGAAGTTTTGCAAAATCCCACTAACGTACATAATGCGTACACTTAATCAATATCCGCACACCAAAATTCGCCATTCTAAGATAATTCAAAGCGAATTCAAACGGAAAAACATGTTTTTACACATGTTTATTGGGAACGACTTCAGTATAACCCCACAGCGATATTTGGCGATTTTTTTTGTTGGCGATTATGGCTAAATCATAAATCTAAAAATCATAAATCATATATGATAAATGATAAAATCATAATCTAAATCATAAATCCAAAATAAACAAAATATTAGGCTGCCATATTATATCGCAAACAGTCCAGAACGACATCGTTATCCTTCAAAACAACGCCAAAGAAAAATCGCCAAATTCAGCTGTGGGGTTATACAGAAGTTATACCGTTTATTGCCCTCCGACTCCGAGAAGGGGGGGGGAGATTTTGAATTTCGTGAAATCCAGTTACAATAAGTGCCGGATGCAAACAAACAATTTACGCACCAAATTTCGTGACCACAGAAGTCTTTAATGGAAAATATAAATAAATAAGTACAAAATGCACAGCTTTAGTATGGGGACCCTTTGGTGACTTTAAATATTTTAAGCCATTTTTGCGATGAACTGAATTGGCTATCTCAATTGTGCAATCAAAGATCTTGGCGAGAAACGTCCGAGCTACTTCGGTTCCGAATTTCAAATTTTGCCAAAGGGATCCAATACTAAAGCTGTTCCATATCGAATCTAGGTTGAAAACGGAAAAAGGGTAAAATAAATTAGAAATATCAGACCTATATTTATAAATTTGGTACCAAATGAAAGAGGCGATTTTTCTGAATCCAGGGGTGCAAACAGTTTTTCGATGAGACAATTAGATATTAAAAAAATAACTAAAGTATGAAATTTAAGTGGCAACGGAAAAACGGAAAAGGGGGAAAATAAATTAGAAGTATCAGACCTATCTTTACAGATTCAGTACCAAATTAAAGAGATGATTTTTCTGAATCCTGGGGTGTAAACAGTTTTTCGATACGACAATTAGATGTTTTAAAATTAACTAAAGTATGAAACTCAGATGGCAAAACTCCATTTAAATCTTTTCATAATTTGCAGTGCGATTCACGTGAATGAAAAAAAGTCTTTATCTTAAAAATTTATTTTTGCATTTTATTTTTCCATTCAAAGCGTATTAGTGAAAAAATATTTATGGCGCATGCGCAGGTGTTTTTTACCCACAATTTAAACACTAATCAGAATTTTGAAAATTTCTATAGATATAATTTTAAGTTGGATGAAGACCTAAGTTTCTGCCAAGCGCCGTTGAATTCCGTCCAGCCGTTCTCGAGTGATTCCCGGACAAACGTGTTTTAGTCTTTTACCCCCCAGGAGAGAACGGGGGAGAATTTCTGAAAAGTTGATGGATATAATTTTAAGTTGGGTGAATACCTAAATCCCTGCAAAGCGCCGTTGAATTCCGTTCAGCCGTTCTCGAGTGATGCCCGGACAAACGTGTTTTAGTCTTTTACCCCCCAGGGGGAACGGGGGAGAATTGCTGAAAAGTTGATGGATATAATTTTAAGTTGGGTGAATACCTAAATCCCTGCCAAGCGCCGTTGAATTCCGTTCAGTCGTTCTCGAGTGATGCCCGGACAAACGTGTTTTAGTCTTTTACCCCGTAGGGGGAGAACGGGGGGGGGAATTTCTAAAAAGTTGATAGATATAATTTTAAGTTGGGTGAAAACCTAAATTCCTGCCAAGCATCGTTGAATTCCGTCCAGCCGTTCTCAAGTGATGCCCGGACAAAAAAAGCGACATTCGGACACGATGACATACACACACAGACACACACACACACACACACAGGCAAAGTTTTCTGAAGTCATTTTCGGCTTTCATGGGGTGTAAAACGTGAAGATATCTCAAAATTTTTCGATTCCGACAAATTTACAGACAAAACTCTGATTTTATTAATATATATATATATATATATATATATATATATATATACCGGGTGATTCAAAATAGATGATACAGCGATTATCTCCAAACTAAGAAAGGTAGAAACATACTTTCAATTAAAAAATTCGTGCAAATTAAGAGTCGATTTCAGATATAAGATTTTCGTACAAGGGGTTGTATAAAATAAAAGTATGATATTTAATTTTTGTACGCTCCCTCCTATCATGTGAGTTATATTTATAAAAATATTCTCCTCAGTCTAAGAAAATAATAATAATAATAATAATAATCTTTCTAAGTGAAAATTTTGCTGAGTTCTTTCAATTTGAAATTTCTAGCACTTTTCGCAGAATCTTAAGGGGTTTTATCAAAAGTGAGAAACTGTAAATGAGGTTGGTTGGTTGGTTGGGTTTTACGTCGCATTAGTGCTGCGCATATGGGCAATTGGCGACGGTCTGGGACACACCCCTAGAAGTGGTCCGGAGACATGCCATCACAATTTTGATCCTCCACGGAAGGGATAGCTCTCCCGTTTCGGTGACCCTCAGAGGTATAATTTTTGATGGGAACATGGAGTACATTGCGGCCACGACAGATTTTACGTGCACCAGCCACCATTAGTGTATACGACGGTCTTTGGCCGGCTCGAGTACCGAACCCTCAATCTTCCAATTACGAGGCCGGCGCTCTACCAACTGGGCTACTGTAAATGAGACATAGACTGATCAGCACGTGGAAAAGAATATATATATATATGTATATGTTGCGGTAATTGTCCGAAATCGGAGAATGTCGACATTCACATAGTCGTTTTGTGTATGTCAGAAATATTCAGTTATCTTCTTATATATTCGGACTATCACTGGTGTAGGTCGATAATCACAGACATACTCTGGTGGAGGTCGAAACGAGAAGTCAATGTCGACGGAAATGCTACAGTATGATGCTAAATCATTCCTTCTGGCGCGATTAAAGTCCTGTGTCTCGGGACAGCGTAACTCGGTTCTGCAACATTCCCAATGTTTTTATTTATTTACTAGCAGGTTTTGCCCGCTTCGCTGGTCACTATATTTAAAGGAAACTCTTTTATGTCTTTTATTCTATATAGTTTTATGAAAAAAAGAGAAAATAATAATACTGAAATCGCTCAAAAGTTCGCTTTGGATTCCCGCTACCTTCGACAGCGCCTTGTTCGTCCTCGCATTCTGCGATACCTGTCCCTATTGCCTGCGACAATGACTTACCCGTGGGCTTCCATTTAGGTGCTTATCATATATGACAATTTCGATACGGACAGTATCGAGAATTTTGAAGTAGCCTTTTATATTTGAATCCTAGTTATATATGAGCAACATTATACGTGATGTACATAATATTTGCTTTCAAGTTATTCTCTATATTTATTTGATTTAATCGATCAACCATAGAATGACAGCAATTTCAAGCCAAATATAATATTACAATATGCTATGATCAGCTACTTCTATCGCATGAGACAATTATTATTATTTTGTGGTTATATATACTTCATGCTTAGTTAATAGTAGTTGGTATATAGAAAAATAAATAAACTAATATGTAAACTTGATCATGGTACAGCCTTAATGCCCTTGGCGACTTTTAAATTTTTGTTGCCGTTTTAGACCAAAATATAATTTATGCGATTATTGTTCCTATACGCAAGCGAAGTGTGACGTCACTGATCGTCCGTGGATGCAAGAAAATGATTTCCTATGTTAATCGCCCATTGGATTTTTTGTAAAAAATGATTAAAAATTGAAGAAAATTATTTCCCGATTTTAATCCCCATATTTGGGTACATATATGTATTAGTCATCATGTGCATGTGTTAGATTGAGTTATTTTGCTGTCAAATTGACAAAATTTTAATTTTAATTTTCAAAACTCTGTCGTTCTTGGCGATTATTGTATTTGGTGATCAAAAACGTAATACGAAAATATACATTCCAGATGTATATTTTCGTAATATGCATTGTACGAAATATTGTTTCATATTATTCATTACTGTCTTAAAATAAGTTGTTAAAATAACCATGATTTTTGAAAGGAATTAAATTATGTTCGGCAAATAATTTGGCGATATTTTATTTTTCTACCAAGGATGACCGATATCAAATCTATTCCGCTACAACATATTAGTATCTTATATTAGATACTTTATTTAGACATTTGAAAACAAATTTGACTTCAAATTATGATAGAATATTTATCATTTCCCTTTTAATCAGTATATTAGTTGGATATTGTGTAAATATCATCCTTTGAAATGAAATGTTTGTGTTTTCAATCGAATATGGAAGTTTGGCATTTTTTTTCTAGAGTTTTGAAATTAAAAATTCAAATTTTGTCAATTTTACAACAAAAATAACTTAATCTAATGCATGGACATGATAACTAATACATACCTATACCTAAATACGGGGATTAAAATCGGAAATATTTTTCCTCGATTTTTAATAATTTTTTACAAAAAATCCAATGGGCGTTTAACATAGGAAATATTTTTCTTGCATCCACGAACGGCCAGTGACGTCATCACTTCGCTTGCGTATTTCTTTCTATCTTTTCCTTGGCGAAAAATGTCCGATCTACTTCAGCATCAAAATTATAAAAAATTGTCAAGAATTATCAATAAGAAAATACCTTTAATATATTGCTGAATTAGCGTTTTTGCCAAGCGTGTTTCATCCGCCATACTAAAAAAAAAAAAAAATCTGAATTTGAGGTATATAAAAAATGCTGTGAAATAAAATTCAGAAGAAATATGTTAGATTTGTAATATTACTATTTTATTTTAAAATTATAAAGTGTCATTTTCTCATCGACCAATTTAACATTTAGTAATTTCTTATTTTTCGCGTGAAAGCATATTTCATTTTATGCTGAAAACAATAAATAAATACATCTCGTAAACTTTTTTTGGCAACAATTAAAAATTTAAATGGCTTATATTAAGTCAATATAAATCAATAAGTTTATAATTTTTATTTTTTAATTAATTTTAAAGATTTTTTCAATTTTTTTTTCCTAAACCATCTCTGACCTATAAGGAAAAAAACAAAAAAAGAATGATCGAAATCGGTCAAGCCGTTTACGATTTTATAAAGGACATAGAGACAAACATTCATTTTTATATATATAGATTTATTTATTTATTTATTCATTTAATGGCGCGTCACTTACAACTTTACGGTATTGGTCGGGGGGTCGCTGAATTGATGACCATTTGTGAAGGGGCACCCAATGGGCGGTCATCGCTGCCCCTAACAGGGACAATATACGCATGCCTTCTCCGGGATTCGAATCCAGGCTCAGCCGAGTAGGAGTCAGGGACGGTAACCACTACACCGTCTGAGCGGCCTATCACACATGTTAAAACCAAAAAAGCATCACTGGATACCCCCACATCGCTGTGCAAGTATCTGAAAACGCACGTAACTCGATTCCGCGGCAATCACTTTCACGCATGGTGAAACCAAAAAAAAAAAAATCACTGGTCATCTCCACCTCGCTGTGTATGAATCTGAAAACGCACGTAACTCGGTATCATCCGGTATTTATATACTACATATACAGAGTTATAATATACCGGGTGATTCAAAATAGATGTTACAGCGATTATCTCGTAAACTAAGAAAGATAGAAACATACTTCCAATTACAAAATTTATGCAAATTAAGAGTAGATTTCAGATATGGCATTTCTTTGTACAAGGGGCATATTAAATACGAAATTTAATTTTTACACGGCCCTTACTATCATGTGACTTATATTTAGAAAAATATTCTCCTCGCTCTAACAAGTAAAAAAAAAAAAATAATAATAATAATAATAATCTCTCTAAGTCAAAATCTTGCTGAGTTATTGCAATTTGAAAATGATGACTTGCACCACTTTTCTTTCAATTTCGGCATATATTTTTCGACGCCAACGGGCTCGCTTTAGGGAGTTATCTATGAGATGAGAAAAATAAAAAAAAAGATCCTTTATTTTGAAATAGCAGCTACAATCATTCAAACACGTGAAATCAACAGTTTTAAGAACTTAATGCAAATTTACATTATTTCGTATTTTTAAAAAATTTAATAGTTAAATTTCTTAGGGGGTCACCTGCAAATTAAAACACGTTAAGAGAGGAAAAAAATTAAAAGACTAGCAAAACCGTGTGAAATTTTCGCGCTTTATTTTTACCACTTTCTCTCATGGTTGAAAAATTTATTGACTTCGGCTCTTTAACAATTCCAGCAAGGTTGAAATGTGTTAATGACTTCGGTTTGTCTGTCTGTCCATCCGTCTCTCTGTGTGTCCGCGCTCTAACTCCCGTGAATGTTCATAGAATTTCCTGAAACTGATATAAGTTATTTGAGTTCACTATCGGATGTTCCTTATTGAAAATGGAGTGAATACCTCTGCTAGATTGTGCACAGGGACACCCGAAATTATTCCAAAGCATTGTGCTCTATGAGAGGTTGTTTTACAAACCATATTTTAATACCTTTAATTTATGCATATATTAAAAAAATTGAAATATGGTACTAAAGTTTTCTATCGGATATTTTCTATTGAAAATGGAGTAAGCACCATCACTGGTCTGTATACAGGGACACCCGAAAGTATATCAAAGCATAGCGTACTATGTGAAGATATTTCTATAAACCAATTTTAATTACTTATTTGCATAAATCTTAATGAAATTGAAATATGTTATTCATATGCACAAAAGAATGCTTTCTATAGTGTAATGCACGATTAGCATTAGACTTACAGGGCACACAAAAATATTCAGTTACGTTAAGAGTTATTATTGGACATTTGCTAGAATTGCATTTTCGTTTACATTAAACATTTTCTAACAAATTTTAACTGTGAATAAGATTTCAATTTGCATATTTTATTGTCTGTCCATCTGTTCGTCTGCCCCTTCCCAGCGTCTGTAAAAATTTTCAAATTTTTTAAGAAATGATATATGTTATTCAGGTTTACTATATGATATTCCCTATTTAAAATGACATTAATTAATCCTCTACAATTGGTTTATGTGCAGGAACACACAAAAATGCCAATGTATTGCGTTTTGGGAGAGACATTCTTATGAATTACATTTAAATAACTTTATACTGTAAAAATCTTAAGGAAATTCATATTTATTGTTAATATTCTAAAATAATGTTTTGTATGGAATATGATATGGTATAGATGTATAATTCTATGTAAGGGGGTTACCGCCCTTTTCAACCCCCGTTTAAATACAGTGCCTATATTTATCAAAACAAAATCAAGTCTGTTATCAATTTCCTTGAAACTTGCAAACTATTGCTGCAACAAATCTTCTGATCTAAAACTTAATTATTGTTCTTACAGATCCGTTACACCATATTTTTAGTCTTAAATTTTCTTACAGTTACAGTCTTAAATTTTCTAATAAAAAATAATTCTTCTGAAATAATATTCATCCAAATTCTCAAATAATAAAATATGGATAGGTCTCACCTGAAAGCTTCTATCGTAATAGGTCCGGATGTGGAAGGTGGCAGCTATGATCCATTATCACAAACTCTATGAAACTAGCACTGCTTAGACGGGAAAACAGAATTTAATGGTTTGTTAGCATACATGTAAAACGAAACGGAACAAAAACTATTTACAGTTAAATATTAAAGTCTTTCTTAACGTTAAAGTTGTATGTTCTGAGTAGATCATAAATATTAATTCTAGTTCTTAAAAGTTTTAATTGTTCTGTTTTAGGACCGGGGCGTCTGTAAACAAAACGATCTTTACGTAGCCCCATCTCTATTCAAGTTCCTTTTCTGTTCTGATTCTAAAATGCATCTTTCGAATACTTCTCTTTTTAAACCGAAAGAGTGGTGCAATCAGAAAAAGAGGCGGGCGCCACTCTATCTGGAAAGTCATTTGTTCATAAAACAGAAGAATGAAAGGGGAATCCTCGGCATCCTCCCACCTTGAGTTGAGACTAACCAGAGTAGCTCAACAATCCAAGTTGAAGTCGTTGAGGGGGTTTCACTACACGGCCAGTTCGGGAGCCCACCGGGGGACTGGAAGTGGGATCATCTGTTGTTGACTTCTTGTTACTGGTTCTGGAACTGGTAGGTTCTGGAGGGTCTTTCACAGGTTCCTTTTCTGTGGGGTTGAGCATCAGTTTCTGTCAGAGGTTCTTGTTTTCGGAAGTCGAAGGACTTAAATTTTCTTGGAGAGATTTATGTAAAGTGGGGTGATTCTTAAGTTCGGTACTGTCAATTAATAAAGGAAACAATCTTTGTAATGGACGCAGAAAACGTCCATTTTCGGTCTTCACCTTAGCTAGGCGTATGACATTATCCTTGCCTGGGTAAATTTCGATCACTCTTACCAAAGGCCAGTGAACACGTTTCTTATTGAAATCTTCTAATAGGACAACATCGCCGACTTTCAATTGTTTGAATCTTTTGGTCTTAGATGCACGTTGGCGTAATTGTCCTAAATATTCAGCTCTGGATCTGTTTCTTAGGTTTTCTCTGATTATTTGCCTATATCTGGCTCTGCGGTTAAGATCATTAGAATCCAAAGCATCTAGGTCAGGTACTCTTGATGTTGGTAGTTCTTTTAGGAACATCATTGGGGTTAAAGGTAAGGGATCTGTGTTATCTTCGGAAACATAGGTTATAGGCCGTGAATTAATCACTTGTTCACAGTCACACAGTATGGTGTAAAGTTCTTCGTAATTCAAAGATGCATGACCTAAGTTTCTTTTCAGGATTCCTTTAACCATTCCAACATGCCTCTCCCACCAACCTAACCACCACGGTGCTGCAGGAGGGTTGAATTTCCATCTGATCTTCTGGGTGGAAGCTACCTTGCAGATGGTTTCCCAATCTACACTCGAGAGAGCATTGCTTGTTCCAAGGAAGTTCTTCCCGTTGTCTGAATAGATGATGTAGGGTCTGCCTCTCCTTGTTATGAGCCTTCTCAGAGACTGGATAAAACTTTCTTTAGACAGAGACGTAATGGCTTCAAGATGTATGGCTCGGTAGACAGCGCAAGTAAATAAGGCTATCCCCGCTTTTGATCCATCAGAAAGATGAAGAGGACCGGCTTGATCTACGCCTACTACTTCAAAGATGGCTGCTTCTTGTACTCTGTCTTCGGGTGGTACTCCAAGTTCAACATCTATTTTGGAAGTCTGAAGTTTTCAGCAAATCACGCATTTTCTTATTGAATTTCTAATGCACTTTCTAGACTTCATTATCCAAAAATTTTCTCTTAGTAGTGTAGGCCGTGGGCCATAGCTGGATATCGTTCAAGTCCGTTTCAATCATCGAGGGGCAATTTTAATTTAATGTTAAAATTAAAAGAATATTCAGTTATCTACAAATTCGCAATTTTCTGGTCTGAAGATGTGCACATTATTTTAAAATTGATTAAATAAACTCTACAAATTTGACGTTTCAGTGGTCCTGCCATTTTACCTACTTTTAGAGATAGCAAGATTCTCTTCTCGTTTCTTTGCTTTTTCTCCAATCAAAACCGGTAATTTTTTTCTTCTGGCATTTCGATCCAATGAAGGCTGATGTTAGTACGCGCGCTAGCGTCCCGCTTGCATTTGATATGTGTTGTTTATGTTTACATAATCTTGAGTCAATATTCATTGACATTTTCATAAAATTCTACTATTGTTTTCTTTTCATGTATTTTTAAATATTATTTAAATTTAATATAATCAGAATGTGAGAAAAAAATGGCGTAGTGTTTGCATATCGGTAATTAGATACATTAAAAAATGTAATATTTTTCTCAAATAAGATGTAAAGTTTCTCTCGACGTCATTATCCTGCGTATTATTAACACTGTGATCGAATTCTGTTATCATTTTTTTCTATATTTTTAAGTAGAATTATTACAGATAATATAATATCAGAATAAATTACTTTTTGTTCGCACATCGGTGATGAGATACATTCAGAGGTAAAGTGTTTTTCTCAAATAAGCTGAGCTAAAGTGAGACTGTGTGTTGATCGATGGAAAGTTTTAAATATTCGTGAAAGAAAAATATCTACCCATTTTCTTCTTCCAATTAATGAACTGTTCAAACTGTTCATCATTACAGTCTATGGAGTGAATTTCGTTTAAGCGAATTTTAACTTCGTTACTCTGCATTCAACGAAATGAAATTAGCGTACATTATTGAGTTGCTTAAATTGATCTTTTCCATAGAAATTAAATATGTGTGTTTAGGCTTCATAATCAATGTACAGGACCTTACAAAAGTATTCCGATAATGTCATGTAATCATCCAAATTTTGTCAAGTTTCGAACAATTACTTTTGAAAAACATAGAATAAGTTGAAATGTTTTTACTGGTGCTCTTTTACAGAGCAAAGCAAAAGAATTTCGTAACATTAGAACTTATGGGCAAATTTTTATCTAAGCGCATTTTAACGCGTTTATGCTGCATTCAGTGGAATTAACATATGTTATAAACATACTTAAAAACATATTTTATCTCTCTCTCTCTCTCTCAAAAAAAAAAAAAAAGTTATGTATAAGCTAATTTTATTTACAGGACCATAGAAAAGAATTCCGATGACATTCTGTAATCATTCAAATGATGTCAAATTAGGTTAAAATATAAGTGCGTTATAATTAATTAGGTATAATATTTTTAATGGCGTATACAATAACGGTGGCTCATTTTCAGGGACACACAAAACAATATCGTACCATTATGGTCTATAGACAGTATGTATTGAAAATGTATTTTAACATGGTTACATTAAATATTATAAAATGTTATTAGAATGTTTAAAAGCGTGTTTTTCTGTGGAAAATTGTAGGCATAGAATTGATAATTAGTTTATAGGATTACACAGGGTAATCTTTTTGCATGAAATTTGGTACATGTATTTATGATTTAAATACTTGTACCAAATCATAGTTTGGTACAAGATTATGTATCAAATAATCTAATAGCCTTCTATTTATAAGTAATTAATAGAAGGCTGTTATTAGGAATATATATATGTAGAGAGATAGATAGAGACAGAGATATACAGCGAAAAGTTGAAAAGGGGCCGGTAGCTCCCATTAGAAATGTATCTGTTTATGTAGCGAGTTGTCATATATATATATATATATATAAAGTGAGAGAGATGCATAAGAAGACTCAGCCAAAGAGGAAAAAAGCGAGACACTTGTATTAAATTCGGAATAAAATCAATGTTACTGATGTCATTTCTAGAAGTAAGTTAAAATGGAGCTGGGCTGAGCACTTTTACAGAAGGAATGATGATAGATGGACTACCAGTCCTATTTTAGATACCGCGATACAACAAAAGACCGAGAAAGACACCAATGTGTCGTTGGACAGATAAAATTGTGATGTTTGGAAGAGCAGAATGGAGAAGAATTGCAGAAAACAGGGCAGATTGGAATCACCTAGAAAAGACCTTCATACTGCAGTGGACTGATAAAGATTGAAATTGATGATAATAATGATAATAATGATATATATAACATGGAGTAAATAAATGTTATCAATGATCTATTGAATAATGAGTGATGAAAATTGGACGTTGAGGCTTCTGATCTGCAGATCAACTAGTTAGTAAACTTTTACTTTTTTAGCACTTTTTATTTCAGAAATATGATTTTAGCACTTGGGTGCAAGTTAATTTAAAATTTATTCAACGAATCACATTATTAACAGAAATATATTGTGCACAGCAATAATCCAGCATCGTAAATATAAACTAAGTTCCTTCAAATTGGAATCAATTTTCCAAATTTATGTGCAAAAATTATTTCCAGAACATTTGATATTTTCATTACCTATCTTTAAAAGAGTATATTAGCAAAATTTTCAGATTGCCCCCAAAAAGTTGAAACGAACTTGTTTTTAAATGACATTTTTAGCATATGGCCCACGGTCTAGTGTCATTAGAGTGCTGACTCCAGCGTGCTGATTTTCTAAATGCTTCTCAAATACCTATCTTTGGACGACGGGATGCTTGTAAGGTAAGATCACAGGATATCTGAAGTTTTCACTGCCGTTTCTTTGAATTATATTGGTTCTTACTCTTAAGAGACCAGCTTTATCTTCGACAGGCCTTAATTTTTTTAATTTTGGATCTGTTCTCCCTGAAAAAGATTCTTGTTATACTAATCGTAGAAGTACGTTTTCTGCTTTTGAAAATTCTTAAACTGAAATATCGAATTCGGATATTTTCTTAGTAGTCTTCAAATTATGATAAAATCTATATATCAAGGCATTTGGTTCTAACTGTTTTCTTGTAAGAGGAAAAATACTGATATAATCGATTGAAATTATCTTCTTTTTTATCTAAAAGATTTAGGATTGTCTTCCTTTTTTCGCTGTTTATGAGTTCTTCGTTTAGGTCTTCTTCTATTTGAGGTCATTCATTTTCATGTAAATAAAGCTAACTTGGAAACTCCCACCATCTCGATTTCTGCAGTTGTTCAAAAGAACATCCTCTAGGCGGGAGGTCGGCGGGATTCAAATCCCCGGGTACATGTCTCCAATTGAAAACATCGGTCAGATTTCGGATTTCTAATACTCTGTTATGTACAAATGTACCCCATTCTTGTTTTCTTCTTATCTAACCTAAAGCTATAGTTGAATCTGATCAAAATATGTTATTTACATGTAAATTTAAATCGTTTTGTACATTTTTGGTCAACCTAGCGCCAATAAGACAAGATAACAGTTCAAGGCGGGGTATGGCCAATTCCTTAATAGGTGCAACGCGACATTTAGCATTGATTAACTGGATCTTGATTCCTTCTGAGGTCTCTACTCTTATGAATACGCAAGTTGAATATGCTCGCTTGCTTGCATAAGAAAAAACATGTAATGATGTTTTCTCTTCTTTCTCTGGACAAATGTTAAGCCAACGAGGCAGCTTAATTTGGGATAAGAAATTTATTCCTTTCAGCCAATTAGAAGACTGTTGTTTAAAAGTTTCAGAAAGCTGTTTGTCCCACTTCACCTTCTGAATCCACGTTTCTTGAAGGATTAGTCTGGGAACTAAACTGACAGGTACTGTGAATCCCACAGGATCAAAAATTCTTTGAGTAACTGATAAGAGTTTTCTTTTTGTAAGCGGTTCACTTATATTTAGGGGTTCTTCAATTTTACAAACTAAATTGTCATTTTCCAAATCCCAGAGTAATCCTAACACGGGAGCAAACTTCGGTTCATTTTCAGTTTTGTCGATCATAGCCTGGGGCCAATTCGATCGCCAACATCTCAAATTGAAATGTACCGAAGCCAAAATTCCTTGAGATTCTGATATGAATTTTTCTGTTTCTTGAATTGAATTCAGGCTGATGAGGGAATTATCTAAATAGAAGGAATCTCTTAAGAGCCTAGCTGTCTCTCGCCACTGTTCGGGAACATTTTCTAAAAGGTGATTTAATGTTGCCATAAGCAAAAAGGGGCTTGAAGTTAGGCCGAAAACCACACGACAATGTGTATAAATTTTTTATTTATTTTCGCTTTTAAACCAAAAAAATCTCAAAAAGTCGCGATCTTTCTCTGTTATTTTAATTTGCAAGAATGCTTTTTCTATATCGGACGAAATTCCTATCTTGTATTTACGAAATCTATTCAAAATGCTCGGTATAATTTCTAGAAGATTTGGTCCTTTTGTTAAACAATCATTAAGGGAGGGACTGTTTGTAGTGTGTGCTGAGGCATTAAATACTGGACAAATTTTAGTGGTTTTACTAGAATCTTTAACCAATGGTCTGTGTGCTAAATAATGTACCTTATCACTTTTCTGGTCCAATACCTCTTCTATAATCTGATTGTTTTCCCAGAAATAAAAAAATTCCCCATATTCCCTTTTCCTATCAGATTTGATTAATTTATTTTCCGTCTTGTACAAGCACTTTTCTGCCAACGAGTAATTATCTGATAAAATCGAATGATCAACTGTCCATGGTAAATTGACTTCATATCGAGCGCTTTTATCTCGTTTAACAGTTTCTAGAAAATGATTCTTGGTTTCTAAATCCTGTTTCGATTTATTATCTTCATTAGTAATTCCTAGAGTGTCAAGGCGCCATAAATCTGATAAACTGGCGTTTTACACGTGTAATGACAACGATAAACCCGCCAAAGAATTGTCCTGCTCACTCTTGTGACCCCCTGTCTTGCCCAAAATGGTCCAACCCAATTTAGTTCTAAATGTAGTTAATCCCAGTTTTGGAAAATATTTTATGTCATCTGTGGACAGTTTAGCGGACATATCAGCTTCCAAAAGTATATGTACTTTGTCTGGATTTTTCTGGTATAAACAGGATTTATTATTTCTATGGACATCTGATAAATATACACTTTCCTTTTCTAAGAGTTTTACTAATTTATCATCGCGACATAAATTCACGCCTGTGCATATTTTTTCTTGATCTAGTGCTTGTATTTTACACTTAAACTTATTATCTAAACTCCCGATCGTAAATTCATAACGATTGTGTACAGCTGACATTTCCATGCCCCCAAAAGGACCATGTCTGATTGTTTCTTAATTCATTCTTTTTAATTTTAACTTATCAGCTGCAAATTTACTGATGTAACTATTATGAGATCCGGAGTCAATAATTAACCGAATATATGATGATTTGCTATCATCACTGTTAGGAATTGCTACTATTAACGTCTGCAAATAAACATTCTCTTGTAAATTATGATTTGATAACGCCAATTTAGATTGATCATTTCTTTCGTAATTACTTATTTCTTGTTTCAAATCTCTATTTCCATTACACATTATTTCTGAATGCCTATGGTTACATAACTTGCATAAAGTTTTTGATACACAGTGTCTAGCTAGATGCGAAGGCTGAAGACATAAATAACACAGTCCTTTCTTACGCAATAGATTAACTCTTTCATCAAATGGTAAATTACGAGTTTTGGCACATTTGTTACTTAAATGCGATTCTGAGCAAAAATTACACCTAACACTTTTATTCTTATTTAATAAATCACAAGCAGTAGGAAATTTACGGTTATGAGTATCAAATTTATTAACGCGGGGGGGTGACATCTCTACGATTTTGATTATGTAATCTTTGAGCTCGGGGTGAGAACTGACTGGCGCTAGCGCCGATATTTTCTTGTCTGGTAGTTATTAAGCATTCTCGCGATACGAGTTGTTTATTTAAGAAAAATAATATATCTTAACACCGTAATTAACACCATGAAATTCCGTATTAAATTGTAATGCTAAATCTTTAGGTAATATTTTTAGTAATATCGGTGACAATAAACTGCCATAGCTATCTAAAGAAACATCTAATGATTCTAAATTCCTAATGTTCATTTGGATTTCGTCGTAAAATTTCCTGAGCGATTTAATGTCACTTGAATGTTTTAGTGAGGCAATATTTAATAATTTATTCTAATGTACATCACTAAGAGGTCTTCTTTCCCATATCTTTCTTTTAAAATATTTACTACTTTTATGTAATTACTCGCGGTAACAGAGAATCCTTTAATACATTTTAAGGGATCAGGTGCTAAAAATGATTTCAAATAATAAAATTTATCTACAGCATCTAAACTTTCATTATTATGATTAGCCGTTTCGAATGACGACCAAAAAGTCAGCCATTCCGCTGCGATCCCGTTAAATTTAACGGGATCTAGCTGTGGTAATTTGATGTGCATTGCTTCTTTAGAAGTAGGTCTTCTTTTGGTTTCTATTGATGAAGCACTTGTTTCACTTTTCTTTAGTTCTTTTAATTTTCTATTCGCTCGAAATCGCCAAGTAAGTATTTTCTCACGGTATTCATTTGCCGTTTCTAATTCGGCTTCTAATTGGAGTTCTTGAAAAATTTAAAATTTTATAATATTACCTATCTTTTCAATAGTAAATAATGGATACTCAAGTAGCTGACAACATCCCGTGGCTGGAATGCCAAAAAATATTGCTGCAACAAATCTTCTGATCTAAAACTTAATTATTGTTCTTACAGACCCGTTACAGCATATTTTTAGTCTTAAATTTTCTTACAGTTACAGTCTTAAATTTTCTAATAAAAAATAATTCTTCTGAAATATCTTCATCCAAATTCTCAAATAATAAAATATAGATAGGTCTTCTATCGCAATAGGTCCGGATGTGGAAGGTGGCAGCTATGATCCATTATCACAAACTCTATGAAACTAGCACTGCTTAGACGAGAAAACAGAATTTAATGGTTTGTTAGCATACATGTAAAACGAAACAGAACAAAAACTATTTACAGCTAAATATTAAAGCCTTTCTTAACATTAAAGTTGTACGTTCTGAGTAGATCATAAATATTAATTCTAGTTCTTAAAAGTTTTAATTGTTCTGTTTTAGGACCGGGGCGTCTGTAAACAAAACGATCTTTACGTAGCCCCATCTCTATTCAAGGTCCTTTTCTGTTCTGATTCTAAAATGCATCTTTCGAAAACTTCTCATTTCAAACCGAAAGAGTGGGGCAATCAGAAAAAGAGGCGGGCACCACTCTGTCTGGAAAGTCATTTGTTCTGAAAACAGAAGAATGGAAGAGGAATCCCCGACACAAATCTTGATCAACTTTTCAGGTGGCAACTAGATATTTAATCCAAAGTACCAAATTCTGCATTTCCTGTAGTTATTACTTTCTCATACCCATAAGGTAGAAAAAGCATTGTTTTTGGGAAAATTTTCGAAAGTGAGTTTTTGTTATATTTACACATTTTGATGTCCCCTGAATATGAAAATCGTGTTTTTAGCGGTTGGTCTGTGTGTGTGTCTGTCTGTTATCAGCATATCTCAAGAACAAATAGCAGCAGTGGTTCCAGACTTGATATCCTAAATATGTATCATATAGGGATGCTACACTAAGCTTTTCGTTAAGATGAAGCAAATGGTTCGTGTACAGGGACACTCAAGAACATTCAAATTCATTACGTCTATGAAGGAAATTCCAGGCGAGTAGAGTTTAACACCTATAGACTGCACTAAACCGAATGAAACGAATATATATTTCTTATATGCATAAAAACATGCCTCATGTACAATTATCGCAGGGAAATCATTCATTGTTCATTTACTGGGTACTATTTACAAAATAACTAGATTATAATGCGACAATAGCTGAAAATTGATGGAAGTGCATTTTTTAGGTTGTGCCGTATATTATTACTATAGGTTTATATTTAGGTGCACTTTGTGGTTTGTACATATTCTTCAAAAGATATACAGGTTTGCAAATATTTAAGCGATAATATTCTTTTTTATTGTTAGTGAAAGTGCTTTACTATAATATTTTATCATGTCCAGGAAAGCTGCTTACGAATGGAAATGAATTCCTCATAGATATATGATAAATAATGTATGTTTTTAAGCTAATTATGCATCGCTTGTTTTTTGTGTAGTTACACGTTTTGAGGCTTTCTTATTACCAAAGTCAAGTTTTTTTAAGTTTGATTATTACCTGTGCCGCCTAATTTTAGAAAACGATTAATTTCAGAACATCCAAAAGTTGTATTTTCAAATTAATATAAATTTGTTGCTGGAAAAGTTCGATTAAGACCGATAAGTTTCAAGGAATGTTGCATGTGAGAGTTGTCTGAATAATTTTAAGTGAACTTTTAATTTTAGTAACAGATTTAGATTCTATATAAATGTAGGTGCATTGATGAAACGGGAGGTTGAGAAGGTTGTAGCCCCCTTCATACAGAACTAATTATCATATAAAGCTCTTCCGAAGCCTAATTTTAATTATTTTAACATAGGTTTACATAACAGTACTCTTTATGTTACCTCTTAATTTCCAGCCTGTATTTATGGTATTAAATTTCAGGGTAAGAGAAAGTCGTGTGAGTGGCACACCAGATTATTTGTTGTTAAATTATGCTGATAATTCATATATATACAGATCAACCACTAAAAAAATTATCTTTCATATTCAGGAGGCCTCAAAACGTGATATTATACAGAAAAAAAATCGCTCTCCAAAAACTACTTTGTTTACAGTATGGGTATAAGAAATTAATTTTTCTTTCTGTGTCAGCAGTGTTCTTCGAAATGAAAAAATTGCAGCAAAGCACTTACGCCAATTACATAAAAAAAAAAAAAAAAAAAAAAAAAAAAAGTTTACCTTAATTTTGGGTAGCCCTGTAATTGTCTATAAACTATGTACACATGATTTTGTGTACGTAAATTTAGTGTTATATGTAAAACAAGTAACTCAAAATGAAATACACTTCCAGCAATTTCGAAGTATAGCTCCAATATATCAAAATACTCTGGGTAACCCTGTAAATGAATGATGAATGATTGCTATACCACAATCTACGTAAAACATGCTTTTATGAGTATAAATAATCTGTTCTTTTCATTTTGTTTAGGGCAGTCTATAGATGTCACACTGTACATATGAGAAATTTCGCTCACAGACGTAATGTATTTGAATTCTCTTGGATGACCCTGTAAACAAACAATTGTCTGATCGCAACGAATACTTTAGTGTAGCACCGCAATACGATACGGATTTAGAATATCGAATTTGGATTTTCTGCTACTATTTGTTCTTGAGATATTCTAATAACACACAGATATACACACACAGAGAAAGAGAGACCAACCGCTAAAAAAATTATTTTTGAATTCAGAGGATCTGAAAATGTGCAAATATAACAAAAGCTAATTTTCAGAAATTTTACTCAAAAACATTTCTTTCTCTACACCGTGTATATATGAGTAAGAGAATGTATAAAGGAAAAGAAAGAAAAATGAATTTGGAAATTCCCTTTTAGTACATAAATTATTCATAAATTTTGTTTGTTAAATTATCAATGAGTATTCTCTTGTGTATTCATTAGGGGAAAGAGAGACATTACAGGTTAAAATAGCCGTCTTTCCCAGAATGATTTTTTCCCCGAAACGCTGATCAACGTGTGCCTTATTACAAAAGCTATAGTAATTACAATTTCTCACTTTTGATCAAACCCCTTAAGACTTGGCGAAAAATGCTAGAATTTTCAAACTGCAATAACTGAGTGAGATTTTGGCTTACAAGGGAAGTATGAATCAGTGAAATTGCTATTGAAACCAAACCACGCTTAAATTAAAGAGCATGGTCGAAAACATTGGGTACCGTACAAATTTGCTGCAACAACTCCCATGGGGGTGAGATATGCCCTCTATTAGTTTTAGTTATTTCTATAAAAGCCAACAAAACAGACAGTGCAGTGGGAACAGATGGTGCAGTGCTAGAGTGCTTGACTTCGGATACGTAGATCGTGAGATCGAGTCCCCGCAAGGGCGTTTTGTATTTTATTTTTTTTATTTCAACTGAAATATTTATTTTTGACATTTTTAATTAAATTAAATCATTATTGTAAGAGAAAATATATTAATTATATTAAAACAAGGTTTTTATTTTTTCAGCGCGGACAATTTAATATTTATTTTTTTATTTTTAACCAATTTATTTATTTATTAAATTTAAAGAAATTAGTAATTTAACGGGAAATACTTTTATATTATATTTAGGTAAGATTTTGTCAATGATTACATTCAGATAAGATTTTGTTAATGATTGTTTTATATAAATTATTAATTACTATTTTTTAACGACGACATTAATAGCAAGAGTTAATCGTCTGCTCTCAGTTGTATTATTTATTAATGCTATTTTTTGCATGAAAAATCCTGAATGATGAACAGCTGTTGCTTAACTATTCGACGTCGCATTTAACTTTTATTTCAAATATTTCATTAAACAACTGTCAAGTTTCGTGGTGTCGGAAGAACTGACAATAATATTGAAGACAATGACAAATTTTCTCAAAATGATTTTACTAATTTATAATTAATTTACATCTAAAAAAAATTCAAAATCTGGGTAAATATGAATTTTACAAATCAAGTAATCTCGACGAAAAGCCAAATATTTGACAAAATGTTCGTGATGAACAATAATTGACGGCGAACAAAATTGAAATTCAAATACTAATTGTGACCAATCTGTTTATATTTCTTGTTCTAATTGTGAAAAATACTTATGGTTCCATGATTTTTCTACTTTTAATCATAATTGTTATAAATTAGAAACTATATTCGTAACTTTAAACATGGTTTTCTTTTTTATAAATAAAAAAATTCATTTCTTAAATTCATTCTCAATACTTTATTAATTGGAATACTCAAAAAAAAAAAAAAAATCTTCTCAATGTAATAATTATTTCCTCTTACATTAATAATTGAATTTAATTAAAAACGTAAAGAAAAAAAAAGTTAAAAAAAATTAAAAAATAAAATACAAAACGCCCTTACAGGGACTCGATCCCACGACCTACGTATCCGAAATCAAGCACGCTAGCACTGCACCATCTATTCACAATACGCTGCGTGTTTTGTTGGCTTTTATAGAAATAACTAAAACCAAGAGAGGGCATATCTCACCCCCATGTGAGTTTTTGCCGCAAATTTGTACGGTACCCAATGTTTTCGACTATGCTCTTTAATTTAAGCTTGGTTTGGTTTCAATAGCAATTTTACTGATTCTTACTTCCCTTGTTAGAAAGATGATTTTTTTTTCTTCTTTTTTTTTGCTTGTTAGAGCGAGGAGAATATTTTTCTAAATATAAGTGATATGATAGGAGTGGCCGTATAAAAATTAAATTTAGTATTTAATATGTATACAGCCCCTCGTACAAAAAAATACCATATCTGAAATCTACTCTTAATTTGCACCATTTTTGTAATTGGAAGTATATTTCTATCTTTCTTAGTTCACGAGATAATCGCTGAAACATCTATTTTTAATCACCCGGTATAGTTATAGAGAGGTTTTTGTTATTTTATTTTTAATTTAAATATGAGAAAAGGAAATCATACGGTAAATTTTAATACAATTTACACTGGATGTATTCTTAAAAGGAAAACGAAAAATTACGTATGTGAGCATTTTCATAAACCAAAATAACCTTGTAAAAATAGAATCAAACCTAATTTATGAAGTTCACGAGAAAAGAACAGCAAAACTATATACAGTATACATTCTTCAATATGATATTTACTGTAGCATTCCCTCAATCTGGTATTTACTGTAACATTTCGTGTTCAAATTCACATGATATAGTTCAATTTTAAAAATCCATTAATGATAAAATTTTTGCTTTAAGTGATGGTTTACATTTCTCATTCTTTCTTTCTGATAAGCAATTGTATCAGAATGGAAAAGAAGAAGATTTCTTTAAATAATGTAAATTGAATTAGATAAATACATAATGAGAGTGCAACAAACTCAAAAATAATATGTGTTTTTCTTTAAACGTCATAAACATATATGGAGATAATTTAATGTCGTTTAATTATTTGTAATTTCTACTAATTTTATGTGTATGGTTGAACGTATTGAATTGTTACTATATTTCCAATATTTTTTTTCGGCTGTGGAATCAAGATGTTTAGGATGATCAAGAAAATCGAAGAAATAAGAGTTTCATTGTTAAGTAACAGATTAAAAATAAAAACAGAAGCACAAAAATATATTATGAAGAAAAATGAAAATGATTTTTTCTATCAATCATAAAAAAATACTTTAAAAAAAATTAAATTTGAATTTAAATGACATTTTGACACTCAAAAATAGCACTAACAAAACCATGATTAAATTTCATTAAACTAAAAATATATAACTGTAAATAGTGCTTATAACTTTAAATAATATCAGAAACAAAGCGAATAAAGAAATTCTATCCATAATATTTTTCTCAAATTATTTTTTTAACTTAGTTTTCTGCGTCACTTCACAACGGATCGTTCAGTCCAAAAGTCCATTAATGACAGATTTTGTGCATTAAAGGATGTTTTTATTCTTTCCACTAAAGATAGTTTCTTTTGGTAACAGAGTAAAACAAAATCCATTAAGATGTAGTTTTTTATATGATCTTAAAACTCTAGAAAGTATCGTTTAAAACTGCAAAATAAAAATTAATGATTGGCTTTCACAATGTTAATGTAGCGTCTAATTAGCTTTTCATAAAATTTGCTTCTATATGTATTTTTTAACACTAAGAATTAATTTATTTTTTAATTTTCTTGTTTTGTTTATAAGATTTAAACAAATTAACACACCATCATAGCAGTTGGAGTGTATATTCTTTATCAAATCATTGGACTGTTATACAGTTTATGATAAGAAATAATTTTGAAGTTTATATTAAATCTTAATCTTTTTTTTTTTTTTTTAAGTTTTACATTTCCCTGAAATATACATATATTATTTTTTATTTAAGAAGACTAAATAAAAAACTGGTATACATTATAAAAATATATGACAAAAAATATTAAATACAAACCGGATTTTTTCTAACTTTGTTCATTTTTATTTTCTTTTTTCCACTTTTAAAAAATTACAATTATTTATTTGTAAATAATGACCATTGCTCAAAAGTTAAAAAATAAATAAATGTGTAAATGATTTGATATATTCCATGTGAACGAGCCAAAAACATCAGTAAACACTTTATAACTAATTCTATGCATTCCATGAATAATTGTTCAAAACTTGTTATAATTTGTATGATTACCTGACTTTTTCGGAATTATTTTGTCAGGTCCTGTAAATTAATTATTATGCCTAAGCATACATTTACACAGAAAACAAGCTTTTAAAAACGTCAATAGTCCACGTTAATTTGGTTTCGTAGATAGTAGTGCAACAATGTTAAAATGCGCTTAAATGAAATTTTGGTCATAGGCAGTAATGATAAAGAAGACTACACTGTAAAAAATATGTCCTATTTGCTGCCGGAAATTCTCTGTAATTACTAAAAATACGTTCTGACAAAGTAAGTTTTTCGTAAATTACGCGTATTTTCTCAAATTGCAGAGAATTTCTGTCAGCAAATAGGACTTATTTTTTACAGTGTATGGTGTGTCCCTGTACGCAAACCGTAAACAATAGACACTAAAAGTTATTCGACTATTTCTGTAGAGCGTCTACTCATTTGTAAGTCAATCGCGGGTTTTTTCAGCCGCTGTTACGGCACATACAAATTCCATCTATAAGGTATTATGATAAGAAAAATTTTGGCGTGTCTCTGTACACGAACTTAAAATAAAATACATCCCAAAAACTACATAGCTAATTCTGTGTGGTTCATGAATGTGTGTACCGATTTGGAAATTAATTGAGGGATTTTTTGTGGCTGAAGTCGCGAGACATACAGACACACAGAACCCAAAATCTTCTGAGTCTCCACATGAGAGCCTCCACTAATGTTTCGGCAAAAATAGTACTCCATACTTATTAATGAAAAATATAAAGAGTGTCCGTATGAAATATGCAGGGTGTCCGTATGAAATATACATACCAAAAAAGAATGAAGTACGGTATGATTATTCATCGGTTAGATTTGAGTGGCCAATGTAAAAAAAAAAAAAAAGCGTTTATGAAAAGGTAGGAATGAAAACTACTTTACGACAAAAATCCACATTTACAGTTTTTTAGTGCTACCCTTTTTTAATGATACTTTCTATGCAAGCTTAATTGCCAAGAAAGATTTTTTTTTTTTCTTTAAGATAACAAGACACGATTAAAAAAATAGGAATAAAACAAGATTGAAAAGGTTAAAAATAAACTTAATATTAACAGATAAAATACCTATTTATATCTTAATTGCTAGACAAAAAAAAAAAAAAAAAAAAAAAAAAAAAAAAAATCGAAATCAGAAACTATTTCAATGTATTACAGACAGCATTCATAAATAATGCAAATGTGTTAGTAGAAGGTTTGTTTATTGCAAAAATGTCTCCTAGTGATTAAAGATATAAAGTTTACTCTAAAAAAAAAAAAAAAAAAAAACCTCTCATTTTTTTTATCTTAGATAAATGCTTCTTTTAAAAATAACTAAATAAATAAATAAGAAAAATGCTGTTCACGCTAGAAGAAAAAAAAATTATATTTAAAAATGTTAAAAATCAAATTAACGATGTTGACGTAATCACGTTTAATTAGGCAGTAGCAAATTATTGTTGAAGCAAATGATCGAAGTGACACATACCTTAAATCTCACTTAAATCAAAATAAAGTGTTAAAAATAATTAGCTTTTTTTTTTTTATTGCGCTAGTTATTTTTCTTTTATTAATAATGAACGTTTTTTTTTAAATAAAAAATATTTACATAGAAAAAATGCGTAATTATATATTAGGTTGAGTCAAAAGTTTTGTCCGGTTTCTAATTATTTATTAAAAGTTAAAAAAATTATAACAATTATAACATATTTTAATTAACATATTCGCCATTACTTTCAACAACTATTTTACAACGTGGATGAAACATTAAAATTCCACGGTTGTAAAAAGCCGCTGGTTTTCGAGCGAATAAGTCGACAATGCCTTGTCGGAGATCGTATTCGTTGCTGAAGCGCTGTCCACGTATAAAGTGCTCTAGCGACCTGAACAAATGGTAATGTGTAGGGTTAATGTCAGGGTTATATGGCGGGTGAGCGAGAAGTTCCCAGCCCAACTCATTCAGCTTCTCACGCGCCTAGTTTGAAACGAGTGGTCTTGCGTTGTCATGTTGGAAGAAAACTCGAGCTGGATTAAAGCCTTTTTTCACGAGTTTCTGTTGAATGTGGTTCCCTTGAGTGCAATAGACATCTGAGTTGATTGTTTGTCCTCGAGGAAGAAGATCTCAATGCACAACTCCTGTCGACATCCAAAAAACGCACAAAAGTGCGTTTTTTGAATGTATTTCAGGTGTAGCCGTCTTAACTCATTTCTTGAATGGGCTGTTTCGATTGATATGCCCATCCCTTCCACAGCCCGAGCAATTAGTCGTTTTATTATTTGCTTCTTTCTTACTCTATTACTGTATAATCTCTTAGTAAGATCTGACAGTATTTTCTTCTCTTCAAGGTCATCTTGAGAACCATCCAAATTGACTGCTGTGTTGCACTGGCTTTCTTTACGGGAGGGTTGTTGAGCTATCTCATTCTTCAGGGCTTGTAATAAAGTGGATTCAACATCCTTCCCATTGGAGAGCCTAAGCGTTTTTTGAATCCTTGAATCTCGCTCGACATCGATGATGTTTTCTGGGGTCAAATCACTGCGAGTTTAAGGATAACAGTTCCAGAAAGCTTTGATAGCCTCTCGATATTTGACCCCATACAGCACAGAATGTTTCAGATATGTTTCAAAAAGGTTACAATCTTTCAAAAATGTAACACATTTAAGTATGCTCTCTGATACTTTTCTGTAACATTTGCGCTTTTTGATTTTCTATCTGTTAAGTGATTGTAACCTTTCTGTTTCATATCTGATTTTTTGTTACGATTGCGGACATTTCTAAGTTTTTGAAACTAATCGGAAAGCAATCTGAACGTTTTTAAACGTTTCTGAAAGGTTTATAATGTTACAATGTTATATGATTGTTACGTTTCTGGAACATTTTGTGCTGCTAGGGATGCTTGTTCTTGTAATCTCTCTTTTGGACTCTAATGACGGGACTTTAACTTTAGTCGACTATATTTTTAGACCATTTTACCCCAAAACGTAGCTCAAGTTCTCTGGTCTGGGCCTCGAAGTTATGCCGTGCTTTATTCGAAATAAATTTTAGTACATCAGCTACATCGCCTTGTAACGGTGTTGCTAAGAGAACTGCCTTGGCATTAGAGTCCTAGCCGTCAGCTTCAACTGTGTTGGAAAACTGTGTTTTATATTTCTGCCAGGAGGATGTATGCGAAAATTCCTAAAAATAGCTTTTCACTGGATCCAAATGCCTGCTCCTCCCTGTTATAATTAAAAATCTGGATTGACTCTATTCGAATTTCCGAACACTAAGTAACTAACGGTTGTATAAATAAAGTAAGAAATGTCATTAAATAAACAAAACAGAAATTTATAATAAAGTATATAAGTATCTTCTCTATATAGTATATTTTTAAATTACAGTTATTGCCCTTAATGTATTTTGAACGCAGATTTTGATGATAAAGAAATTTTCGCTTTGCTTCCGTAAAAATCTATAAATGCTAGACTCATTAAAATCTATACAGTTCGTGTGACGGTCACCTATATCAATTGTACAAATTTTCAGCTTAATCGTATGAGCTAAAGAATATTATAAATTCTGCTCTTGTATTAATCATTTTACAAAAATACCGGATCCTTTCCAAAATTTCTTGTTACCAGTCAAAGTCCAGTAGTTCACCGTCAGAACTGAAATCCTTTAAGAATAGGAATGATTTTTAACAATATTCGTAGGGTAGAATTTGTTACCAAACCAAGATTCGCTTTTTGTGTTTTTACTCAAAACTTAAAAAAAAAAAAATAATAATAATAATAATAATAATGAAATAAATAAATACAAAAGCTTTTCACGAGAATCGATTGTAAACACCAATTTCTAATCTTAGCCCTTCTTATAGATGTTTTGTTGGACCACGCCTGAGAGCACTTGACCTCTCCATGAGAAATGTTTATAGGGTATATATATATATAATCTACGTAATTTATTGCGATTTATGACATTGCCATTCCATGCAGCTCCCACAATGTAAGGTCAATTAATAATAGTTTATGTTTCTAGAGAATTTTGTATTTGGCTACTGGAGTCCAATGTTAACTGAGAGTGTATTATGAAAAATATTCCCTCTATCAACCCACATGAAATATAAATTTAATTTAACTGAAGCTTAAGTGATTTTAATATCTAATATTTTTAGTTTTAAATCTAGCAGCCTATTACCCCAGAAAACTAGTTGGCATAGGTGGATTCTGCTCAGTTCCCCATCCTATTTATGTTCTCAGAAATTTCTAGTGCGAGACATATTATAATCATGTTAAAAGAAATGAATTTGACCAAAGCTTGATACAGTGACAGAATGAAATCCCCGCCTAATAGGCTATCTACCGTTAACTTTGATATATTTATCTTATTCCAGTCTATTGATTTATTTTATCGGGGTCAATTCCGTTGTTTAGTTTTCGTGCTACTATTTCCAATGAAATAATCCTCAAAATTCATATTTATATGAAAAATTTACAATTTCGCTATGTTGATAAAATCGAACATTACGAATAATTTACGAAATTTTCCTAGTAGAATATTTGTATTCAATCATGTTCAAACAAATATCATAAACGTGATTTTGAAGTTGTCTAATGTATTTAGGATCGTCAAAATGGAAGTTTATGCTCAATTTTGCCTTATTCTGACATGTTAAGTAAATCGTAAATTCCAAATAACTTACGAATTTTTTAAATTGGAAAAATCATAGTCTATGATATTCATGCCAGTATTCTAAATAATATTTCGAAAGTGGTCTGACATCTTTACGATGAAAATATCCCTCAAGATTGACGTTTATGTGAAATTTTCTCTATTCTGCCATGTTAAGAAATTCGTAAATTTCCAATAACTTACGAAATTTTTAGATTTGAAAATTCATAGTTATTAATATTCATGCCAGTGTCCTAAATAATATTTCAAAAGTAGTCTGACATCTTTACGATGAAAATATCGCTCAAAATTGACGTTTATGTGAAATTTTCCCCTATACTGCCATGTTAAGAAATTCGTAAATTTCCAATAACTTGCGAAAATTTCAAAGTAGCATATTTATAGTTACTGATGTTCATTCCGGCATCAAAACAGATATTTTAAAACTGGTCTGACATTTTTAGAGTAAAAGTTTACATTTAATGCACGTTTAAGTGAATTTTTGTCCTATTCTCCCATGTTAAGAAAATCGTAAATTTCTAATAACTTACGAAGTTTTTAAAATCGAATGTTGCAAATGAATAGGGATCTTGCCAGTGTCGAAAGTAATATTTTAAAACTGATCTGACCTCTCTGCAACAATTTGTTCTTGAGATATCGTGTACACAGACTAACAAACTAACGAACTAACGGACTAACGGACTAACAGACACCCTACAGACAGACACCATACAAATTTTGTCATTTTCGGATTCCTCACATCTGAAAACGTGTAGAAAAGTCAAAAAACCGAGGTCGAAAATTTTCACGATTACCTAAGTTCCCCATACCTATAGTATGATGGGGAACTAAAACGCTAATATGCAGTGGATATTAAAATTATACACTGGGTATGTACTCGCTGCCCACTTCTGTAATAAAAATTAAATTACACCAGTTTTATTTATTTATTTACTTATTTTATTTTATTATTATTATTATTATTATTATTATTATTATTATTTTAAGAGAGGACGCGGTGTATTTAAATCAATTTAATTATATATTTTTTATGACTTATTTATTCTCTTTACGTATAATATAGAAAAACGAAAATCCAAAACCCGAAATTAAGCTTAATTTAAAAGTAATTTAAAAATTGCAAAAAGCTGCATCTATTAAATTTTAACAGGAAAATTTGTGTAGCATATGTTAGAATGGCAAATGTTTAATCATCATTCACGGAATTTCATGAATGTATGAAATTTCCTGAAGAAAAGCTACAAGAAAGTTTTAAATATGTTTATTTTCAATATATTTCAGTCACAACTATGATTGCTTTATGCTAAAACAATTTATTTTAAAAATGTGCTTAAAAGAGAGAAAAAAAAAAAAAAAAAAAGCTATACTTCAAAAGTAAGATCCAAGGACAGTCTGAATTATTTTCCTAAACTCCTTTTTGAAAAAGAATATAGATTCAAAAAAGCAAATTATTGATTTTTAATAACTCATTACACCTTCATAAATGTTTTCAAAATTACTCAAGTACAAAAACGGCTTATTACTACTAATATTATCATTAATGAAAAAGTTTAGTGTTTAAAAAATTTAAAGTTTACTCTTGCTGTAAAAAATTTATTTTAATAATATGCATATACTGTCACAATTTTCTTCCTGAAAAAATTATAACATTTATAATGAACAAGTAAATATTTAAGAACTAAAAAATTATGTTTATATATTAATATCTAACAAATTAAATACATATTTGCTTAAGTTAATGAAATCTTCTGCGTAAATATTTTGTAAATATTTTTCAGTGTTTCCTTAGCAAATTAATCAAAATAATTAAAAATATTTGCAACCAATTTTATCAATATATGAAAGAAAGCAGTTATTTTGTAATAAATTTTAACCGCGTAAATAGAATGTATTTAACATGATTAAAAATAAAAAGTTCAGGAATGTTGATCACAAAACCACTTTGTCTTTGTTTACTTGTAGACTTTTAAATAAGTTATGTTATTATAAACAGTTTATCAATGCTTTTGAACATAAATACGAATAAATTTCTAGGGATAGTATGAAGTTAATTATTATGCTTATAATTTCTATTTGTTTGTTTAGAGAAATAGTTAGTTATACCATTACAACAAAAATACATTAAATCCATACTTATCATGACGTCCTCAGCATAGATCCAGCGCTTATAGATTTTCAATTTAATGCAAACAGAAATTCAGTTTAAAAAGTGTCTTATATGGATAGACACATTTTAAGCGAAAGAAAAAAAAAATCTTACGTTTTAAGACCCTTTTTGCATATGAAATTAAGCATTACAAATATCTTAAAATGTCACCATTTTTAGGCTTAAAATCACCGCCATGTTGAGCTTAAAAACACTACCATTTTTAAGGCTTTTTAATAAATAAACAAATAAAGATGGCATGCAATTATGTTTTTCTGTTAAAAATAGATTTTTAAATTTTCTAGCACATAAATAAATTAACAATAATAAAAATAAAAAAAAAAAAATTATTATCGAACTCATACCACCTATAAAATCTAAAACCTGGTATTCGAGTCAAGCATCTTACCAGTCATGCCACTACGGACACACAGCATGACTTATTTGTATGATAAAATGTACAGCTGTATTCGCAAAACAAATCGAAATGTCATGTTTTACTAGCTGGAACCCGTTGAATTCGACGGTTATTTTATTGACTGAAATGTTCCAAAAATTGTTTCATCACTATTTAAATGTATTTCAAGTTAAAATATCTAATGTAATTTACGACATTTATTCACTTAAAAAAAGAAATTCGGAAAAATGCTTATAAATAGAAATTAACATAAATTTGTATAATTTCAAATCTTTAAATCGATTTTGTTTGAATTTCTATTTTTAAATAAAAGCATCGAAAAAAAAAAAAAAAAAAAAAAAAATCAGCTGTATTACAAAAATTACCTCGAACCAAACGAAACTCTGTCTTGTGACACCGAGGCCTGCAGCAGCGCATACGCTGGCCGATAATAACATAAAAAAAAAAAAAAAAAATAACCTGGAACCGAACGAACCCGTCCGGTGTTGCCCAGGCCCATGATACTTTAAATGAACCTTAAATTCACATGATTTTATATCTTTAACTCGATTTTGTTTGAATTTCTGTTTTTAAATGAAAGCATCACGAAAAAAATAATCAGCTGTAACAAAAAATTACCTTGAACCGAACGAAACTCTGCCTTGTGATCCCGGTGCCTGCAGCAGCGCATACGCGGGCCGCTAATAATATAAAAAAAATCCTAAAAATTAATCTGGTACCGAATAAACCCGCCCGGTGTTGTCCGGGCCCATTATAATAACCTTAAATCTGTAGGATTTTATATCTTTAAGTCGATTTTGTTTGAATTTCTATTTTTAAATGAAAGCATCACGAAAAAAGTAATCAGCTGTAACAAAAAATTACCTCGAACCAAACGAAACTCTACCCTGTGACCCCAGTGACTGTAGCAGCGCATACACGGACCGCTAATAACATGAAAAAATTCCCAAAAATTAACCTGGAATCGAACGAACCCGACCGGTCCATGATAATAACCTTAAATAACCTTAAATTTGTATAATTTTATATCTTTAACTCAATTGTGTCTGAATTTCTATTTTTAAATGAAAGCATTGCGAAAAAATTAATCATGTGTAATAATAAAAAAAAAAAAAAAAAAAAAAAAAAAAAAAACCGAACAGAACTCGGGCTCATGACCCCGATGCCTGCGTCAGCGTATATGCGGGCCACTAATAACATGAAAAAATTCTCAAAAATTAACCTCGAACCGAACGAACATTTGACTATTGTTTCCGCTTTATCTTATGTCATATCTAAATATTTCGACTTTTTCAAAGATGCATAACACGTATGTCAATGTTGCAGGCCTCGCTGTTTGGATAACAATTTCTTTTCTGAAACTGATATTTAAAAGAAAACAACCCATAATCATGTATAGCAGAAGATTTGTCGTTTTACATTTAGGTGCAGGTAAATGTGTGAAGAAAACAATTTTTAAATTAACAGTAATAATGATAATAATAATAAATTAAAAAAAATAAAATGATATGAACAAATCATTTATAATTGTTCACATACAAATTCGCATTCTCTTCTCTACAGGTAATTTCCTACGTTCATCTTCGTGCTTTTTCTTTTAATTTAAAAAAGGTTTTAATAAACATTTTTTCTTTCCTTTAAACGAAATAACCTTCTTGTCTAAATATCTTATTTAATATTTATGTTAAACACAAATGCATGCAAATATCATTCACACCTTTTGGGCATTATTCCATTAAAATTCCATTAAAATATTCAAGCAGCTACCATAGTTTGAGAATTCGAACTGCCCATTATATAAATAATATTATATTTATTAAATGGGAAAAGAAATTTAAAAACGACAAGTATTTTACTTAAAGTATATTTCATATGCAAAATTTGCCCAGTAATGCAAATCTCTAAAAATGCAAACATTTTTGCTGTCTGTAATTTTGCGTAGTTATGTGTTTCAGATATTTTTGTGTCAGAATTGGTATTTTAGACACATTTCTGTCTTATATGAAGATATCTGTAGCGTTTAAGCTCTATATTAAGACATTTGCGCGTCTTGAATACTTTTCCGTTGTTAAATACACTCATGATGCTGTTAAAGGCAAATGTTGCCATTAATTTTGAGTTTGGAATCTATCGTAGTACGGTAGATTATGCGGTTATATGTTTGGGATCACCTCGTTTTGCTGCTGACCAAGCTGGCCAAGCTTACTTGGCGATCATTCGTGTAAAGTCACTAAATGATCTTCAGATAATAGTACTTGATTGCTCAAAACTAGCAGGAACGATTGGTGCAATGGTGATGCATTACATGAAATACCTATATTGCGAAGAATGAACGAAAAAATTTTGATCTAGATTAATTGTCATACTTTAAATGTAAAGACATATGCTTCATAACCAGAGATTCAGATCTGCTTTAATACTAAAACAGTTATAAAATTGAACTTTATTAAAATGAAAAGATTTAAGTATTATTACTTACAGGTTCAGTGTGGTTTGAGACTAAAATGAAATAAACGATATTTTAATAAAATGCAAATATCTGGGTATAATTAGTAATATGTTAATTTTTTCTTTAAGACTAAAAAAAATGTAAAATAAAATTATACTAAAAAAAAAAATAAATAAATAAATAAATAAATAAATAAATAAATAATAATAATAATAATAAACACTGGTTTCGGAAAGAGTTTGAAAATTTAAGGTATAGATCCAGAACAAAATACAGTAGAATCCCGACACTTAAGAATTGAACAAGACTAGGTGTACTTCGAATAATCGAAAAATTTACTACCGAGTTTAAAATGAAAACTTAAAAAATTGAGGTAGTGAATCAACGAATGCTTTGCCAGCTTCGCTGGTCACTATATTTAAAGGGGACTAATGTGCAAGTTGTACCTGACGGGACTAAAGTGAAAATTGTACCTCAAGGGACTAATGTGAAAGTTGCACCGAACGAACAAACTATTTCTTTCAACGAAAATGCCTACTAACCCTGGACGATAGGTCTAATATATCGTATCATATTATATATCGTATTTATCGTAAGATAACTCAATACTTATTTCTCTTACTTCTTCGACTCGTTTTAATACGCATTTTTTATATGCATGAGCAGCCCCCGAAAAACAAAAACATTAAATCATTAAATTCATTTTTTTACTCATTTTTATTTCATATTATTTCACGCGCACTTTTTATTTCCTAATTCAAAATTATTAAAAAAACCTTTTTCGATATCGCTTGTAACGATACTGATTATTATTAATTTTCTTTTCTTTTCTTTCAATAATAATAAAAAAAAGATTATGATGAAATTCTGGCAAAAGCAGAATTTAGTTTAGGACGGAGGACTATTAGTTTTTTTTTTTTTTTTTTTTTTTTACCTTTTTCAAATTATAAAATCGCTTTCAAATTATTCAATTATATTTTCGATAAAATTTAGATTTCGACAAATGTCCAACTATCGAAATCGACAACGCAAAAATCCCAGATTGAGACTAATATGCCCTCAGTCCTAAAAAAAAAAAAAAAAAAAAAAAAAAAAAATGCTTTTATTAAAATTTGAACTAAAAAGCACAAAATGATTTATAATTGTAATGTGTTTATTGGATAGCAGTATGATTTTCCACAACTCCATGGAACCTAATATTTGAACTAAGCTTCGAATAAGAATAAAATATCGGTAAAAATACAGGTAAATGTAATTTACTGCAATAGAAAAAAAAGGTGGGGGCTCGATTTCAGTTGTCGTACATTTTTGATAGATGTCTAATTATAATGATAGAGAAACCATGGGAATGTAAATCGTGATCACCCCACGCTTCCCCCCCCCCTTAAAGTAATTTTTATTTATCTGCATTTTTATAAATATTTTATTCTTTTTCAAAGCTTAGTTTAAAGGTATTTAAAGCTAGAAATTCAAATCTTACTTAAGGATAAGATTACATCGAGTTGTGTGACATCTTACTGTTATTCAATGAAAAATTTAAAATTATACATTACTTTGTGCTTTTTAGTTTACATTTTAATATAAACGTGTTTTTTTTTTTTTTTTTTTTTTTTTTTTTTTTAATTTTTTTAAATATAATTTTATTCGGATAAACACTCATTTTCAGCAAGAAAGACTGTTCAGACTTTATTGGAATAATCGAAGATACTTTGTTACAAACATTTGTTAAAGAAGGGGAAATTTAATTCAGATCCCATGAGACTGATTTTCAAGCTAACGAGTTTCATTTGTATAAGAGAAATATTAAGTTATCTGTAACCCAATTATGTGGAGACGACTTTGTATATATACATATAATGAAATTTATTTAGAGATATTAGTTAAAATATAGAAAATCTTTATTCTTTTAACTTATTTTTTTAGAAGCTTTTTATATGAAATTGACTTTGTCATCATGTCTTCGTGTCACGCTGATAAGCAAGGCGCCTCCATTTTAAAGTAAATATAACCAGTTCAGTTTGTCGCTTCATGGTATAGTTGGTTAGAGCGTCACGTTAATAAAGCGGTGAGCGAGAGTTCAATAAGCAAAGGTCCGTCGTGTTAATTTTTGCAGATAATTAGTAAGAAAGGTGTCAATTGATATATTTTTTCAAAAGTTTAAATAAATTTTCTGTTGAATCATATAAACGCTGCCGAATACAGTAGTGACCTGAAACAGTTGACTAAAAGTATTAAAAAATGTATTGTCACCGTGTTCTGAGCTATCCTGAAAGTTTCAAATGTCAAGTTTGTCGGGAAGTTAATGAAAAATTGGTTGCAAGCTTTATACTGGTAACGCTGCCGAAAACAGCAGGGTTCCGAAGCAGTTGGTTAAAAATATTTAAAAAGTACATTTTCACTGTGTTTTGAACTATTCTGAAAGTTTCAAATGTCTAGCTAGAAGAGAAGTTAGTTAAATAAAATCTCTGTTGAATCATATAAACGCTTCCGAATGCAGTAGGGTTCCGAAGCAGTTGGTTAAAAATATTTAAAAAGTACATTTTCACTGTGTTCTGAACTATTCTGAAAGTTTCAAATGTCTAGCTTGACGGGAAGTTAGTTAAATGAAACTTTTGTTGAATCATATAAACGCTGCCGAATGCAGTAGGGACCTGAAACAGCTGACTAAAAGTATTAAAAAAATTTATTGTCACCTTGTTCTGAGCTTTCCTTAAAGTTTCAAATGTCTAGCTAGTCGGAAAATTAGGGGAAAATCGATTGCGAGCTTTGCACTGGTAACGCTGCCGAAGGCAGCAGGAACCCGAAAATGTTGGCTAAAAGTATTTAGAAAATGCATTTTCACCGTGTTCTGAATTATTCTGAAAGTTCCACATGTCTAGCTAGTCGGGAAGTTAATTAAATACATTTTCTGTTGAATCATATAAACGCTGCCGAAAGCAGTAGGGATCTGAAACATTTCACTAAAAGTATTAAAAAAGTATTGTCACCGTGTTCTGAGTTATCCCGAAAGTTTCAAAGGTCTAGCTATTCGAGAAATTAGTGAAAAACCGATTGCAACCTTTGTATAGGTAACGCTATCGAAGGCAGCAGGAACCCGAAGCAGTTGGTTAAAAATATTTAAAAAATGCATTTTCACCGTGTTCTGAACTATTCTGAGAGTTTACAATGACTAGCTAGTCGGGCAGTTAGTTAAATAAATTTTCTGTCGAATCACAGAAACGCTGCCGGAGGCAGCGGGACCTGAAACAGGTGACTAAAACTTTTACAAAAATGTATTGTCACCGTGTTCTGAAAGTTTCAAATATCTAACTAGTCGGGAAGTTAGTTAAAAACCGATTGCAAAATTTGTACTGGACAAACAAACAAACCAGAGTCGAAGCTAATAAAAACATGGCAATATATAGTTTCGACCAAAAAAAAAACAATCCAAACTTTAAATTCTTTTTTAAACAAGTCATTAAAAAATAAAAATCCGTTATATGTGCAGTTTCTAAAATTTTCTATAACATAAAATATACATATATTTTTTAATTTTTAAATTTAAATAAAAACAGACATTTATTTAAAATAAGTTGCCTTAAAATTTTATGTCCACTTGTTGAAAAATTAAGAAACAAAAGCAAAAAAGAATAAAACATGAAAGTAAATATCTCTACTTATAACCATTTCAGTAATAGCAAAAGTTATAAAAGACGATTATATATACTTTTCATGTAATAAATAATTTTTCATGGAGCAACCAATTTGTATCTCTTTAGAAGTACTTCGTTTCATATTTGAGATCTGTATAACTTCTAGAATAGAATATGCAAAAGAACTAACTTGGTATTTAAGCCTTTTTTGTTTTAGTTTATCCATTGGCAAAGGAGAATTCCTAAGGAAAGAAGTACGATTTGGAAAGTGATCAAGTCTAATGCATTCAATTTCCGTGACGTAATGGAAATTCCTCTCGGGCGTATTATCTCGTAAATAAGAATGGAAATGTAAAGCTTTCCTTCTGTGTAATTGGTGGTGATTTGAAAAAGTTAACTAGAACACTGAAATGAAGAAAAATAGTTATTTAAAATTTGTTTTGAAAATGTCTTATTATGATGAAAAGTGAAAGACCTTTATGGAAAAGGGAAAAAAAAAAAAAAAAAAAAAAAAAATCAATGCATTTTATTTTAATTAGACTTTAAAATTTTTATATTGCTAACTAAGCGCCAGTTTATTTATTTATTTTGAAAATGTTTTATATAATTTTGAAAAATAAATGAACAGAAAAAAAATTACCAATAATTTAACTAAAATTTTAATAGAGGTTTTATTGAAACGTTTTTAATAATATAATTTTTGTTAATAATATTCCTAACAAATTACTTAATCTTGCGAAAGTAAATGTTTAAACAACAATGTAAAATGCAAGTTTTTAGAAAGAACATATAAAAAATATTAATTATTTTTTTTTCTTATGATGGCATTATTCATTTTAGACTATATTTTTACATTAACTTTATTTTTGTTTTTCATTTTCATTTTCTCTCCTCTTTTCCGATAATTATCGCTTCATGACAAATATGTGCACACTAATTATACTTTAAAGTAAATAAATCTATATCTAAATTATTATATAACTCCAGACATACTCATTGGCAACTCCGATTACCATAACTGCCAACAAACTTTATTATCTCTATTTGTGGTTCAAACTTCATTTTAAATTCTTTGATAGTTCTTTCAAATAGCGAATATATCTAACCTCCAAAAAGACGTTTTTATGCCTTTTATTGCATTAAACTAATGTAAGAGATGTGATAATATGGTATTAAGCTTATTATTATTATTGTTGTTGTTGCTAAACTGCATGTAACAGTTCTATAAAATAAAGGGATTAGACCAAAATAAAAGAAAGCTTGACTGTTTGGCTTTAATTGTAATTTATTATAAAATGTCATTATTATATTATTTATTACCTGTTTTTTGGGTTGTTATTTCCATTTTTGAAGCTACCAGAAAGTTTATAAGCAAAAGATTCCTTACATGCAATTACAAAATTAGTGTTAGCTTTGTCTATATACGTAATTAAAAATTTATCTCATAATTTTGACATGAAGTTTTTAAGTTTGTGTAATTAACATTTTAAACATCATCATAATTTTTCATATAACTATCGTTTAAATATTTTAAATACCACCTCTTAAATACCCTCATTTGTTAAATACCTCAATTATTAAACTATCTTTAAACTATTTTCGATAATGAAAAAAACAATTTTTTGTTGCTTTTTTATATTTCTTTACAAAGTTATTAATACATACTTATTTTTATATTTCATGTATTTGTGAAATTAAGCATTCGTAAATGTATCCAAATCACCAATAAGAAAATGTCTATAACTCTCATTGACATATCTAAGATACTCATATCTTGGGAATAGCAAACATTATTTCCCATTCCCCTCTACAAATTGTTTATATATATATATATATATATATATATATATATATATATATATATATATATATATATATATATATATATATATATATATATATATATATATATATATGTATATATATATATATATATATATATATATATATATATGTATATATATATATATAGAGAGAGAGAGAGAGAGAGCGATAGAGAGAGAGAGAAAATATCTACCAATTTGAAATACGATACAGATTTGGAACATCAAATTTCATTTCTCGACTAATAATTATTTTTGAGTTATATAAATATCGCACGAACAGGCATAGAAAAAAGCACACAGGACAGCCACTAAAAGCCCGATTTTCGGATTCAGTGAACCTGAGCATGTATAAATAAGCAAAAACTCAGTTTTGAAGAATTTTCCCCAAACAATATTTTCTTTGTCATATAGGAATGATAGAAACTCTGCATATTTGCATTTTCTTTTCTTTCATTATAAAAACCGTAAAATAAGAAATTCAATAAAATGATGATTTTTTATTTTTATTTATTTATTTATTAACAAATTCTTATATCTGGTAAGTCTGTTTTAATATTTAAAAGTAAAAATGTCGCTTAAAACAGTTTTATTGAAACTAAACTTACAAGGAAACATTCAAAAGGTGTCATCTTCAAAAAGTATTGAAAAAAATACATGTGATTCTACTCTTCATAAAACACCAGAAAATGAAAAATGTATCGGCTGAAATTAATTACAGCGACCACAAAAAAATATCAAAATTACGCATATTTGGCGATTTCATACTGCTAAGCGATTGAGTACTTGGTTCTGTTCGTACACGGCAATCTCGGTGCTAGCAAACGTCTAAATCGCCAAATATGCTTAATTTTGATAATTTTTTGTGGCCGCTGTAATTAATTTCAGCCGATAATATTTTCATTTTCTGGTGTTTTATGAAAGTAGAATCACATATATTTTTTTCAATACTTTTTGAAGAAGACACCTTTTGAATGTTTCCTTGTTAGTGTACGTCACATTGGTTTCATTTGGTTAGTAATAGAGGTAGGCATTGGTCGCGAATATATGCAGGTATTCAGGAGCCATCACGTTGATTAATAATAGAGCGAAACAAAATAAAAATAATTTCTTTAAGTTAGCAATATACGTTCTTAAGGATCTAATCTTTTATATTCAGAACTGAAATAGTCAGGTCTAGATCTCACACTATTTTCGCTCACCTTTTATTTTTATAGAAGTACTATTACAGTTTATGATGGTATCCAAAAGTTCCGTATTTGAATGTTTACAAAATATTCTAAATAAAAATAATTTATTTATTTTGGAAATAGATTGGTTTGAAATATATATTTGTGCAATTTAAGCTATTTTTCCTTTAAAACTCTATTTGAATACTACATTTAAAGTACATTATTAGTATTTGAATACTACATTTAGAGAATATTATTAGTAGATGAATACTACATTTATAGCTACACAAAAATATAGTATTTAAATGCTACATTTATAGGTAAATTTATAGAACTTACTTTAAACACTTAAATTATTCAGAAAATTGCCTCCAACACTACTATTTGAAATATGCTCGACTTATTTTTAGCAAACCTGTAAATATTACCTGTAAATTACATACTCTCTAAACAGAGTTTTTTAAATTTACTACGAAAAAGAAACACAAGATTTATAACAGAATTTAAAATACATATATATTCACTTAATATTTCATTCTATCTGAAATGTGTTTTCGTTCAAGTAAAAATGTATCACGATTTAGTTTTGTTTTATAGTCTAAGTGTGTTAAACTGAATCAACCAAATATTTTGCCCTTAGATATAATGTATTTAGATATTTTCATTGGTCCTTCTACACGAACCATTTGTCAGTTTTCAATAAACATTTTTAGATAGAATCCTGTTTATAATACATCAATTTTCGATTTCCTGCAATTATTTGCTCATGATTAACTCGTAACAGTCTGTTACACACACAAACAAACACACACACTGGCAAATCTACATACATACAAACACACCAATTGTTAAATTCGGATTTATCTATTTAAGGAGCCTCAAAATTGTAGGTATGCTAAAAATCTGATATTGATAATTGTATCTATTAACAATGATTTCTGTAATATATATAGGTGAATACACACACATATATGTATATATATATCCGGTGATTCAAAAGTCATAGATAAAAAATTATATTATTCAAAAAGCACTGACTGCAGGTCTATGCAGTTTTAACTAACATAGGCAGAAAAACATAGGATTTTTTTTATGCGCATATAGGAAAAAATATCAAATTCATTTTTCTCCAACATATCGCACTGTTTTTGCAATATCTTCTCACATTTTAAACAGATCGGCCCGACCGAATAACGGCATATTGCGAATACTGAAATTTGTTTAATGAGAATTTCCAATGCGCAATGTCTGACGTTCACTCTGATGAATGGCGGCAGTCACGTTGAGCATTTATAGTTCTAGATACACTGTCAATTGTTCTACTTCATTGCAGAAAAAAAAAAATCTGAACCACTTGATTAAAAAATATTAAAACTAATTTACTAATAAATCTTTTATTACGTAAAACAATTCAATGCATTTCAGTGAAAACCACATAGTACTGCTGCAATAGTATTTGAATAAGGTGGGTGACACAAAGGTGGTCATAGTAAAGGTTGAAGAATTTTTTATAATTTCCTTGTTAAGTGCATGTGGCTAGATTTTATTTTGCAAAATTCTACGCTTATCTATTACACATATCAACTATAAATTTTATTAACAGGGATTAACAGAGAGGAGGAGCCGCTCACAACTCCAGGAGTGGTGTCGAGTGATTCTAGCTATGCCAGGCACCTCCTCCGGAACGTTTATTTAAAAACTAAGAAAAAAAAAAAAAAAAGAAAAAAATGCATATGGTTGCCATTTGCACGATATTAAACTGTTAATCTCATAAGTTTATAAGAAATAAAGTTAATGTGGTTAAAGAGAAAGAAATAAGTTTTCAGAAAACGTATCACAACTAAAAGTTCTATAAATTTAAGCACATATAAATTAAAATATCTTCTCACTTGAAAATTAGAACTACCCTTCCTTTTAAGAGAAATCACTGCATCGATCTAGATAATCGCTTCAAATTCAATCATACACTCTGAAGATACATGATATAAATTTCAGTAACTTGTTCATTGTTGTCATTTGAAATAGCCATTTCGGAATAGCTTTTTCGTTAAAATCGTTGCTTACAAATCATTACAAGCGCGAATCATTGGCGTTTCAGTAAAGAAAACTGGAAAATATGAACTGTTTTTTTTTTTTTTTTTATTTATTCAACAAAATAAACATAGGCAGTATCTTTAAAGGGGCTCGGGCTCATTTTCATGTGACAATATCGCATAGGCAAACTTTCGCATATCTCTTGTGTCGGATAGTGAGCGACGGGCAAATAGGCTCTCTGCTCGTATATTCTCACTCTGCTTGGAAACATAACAGTAGGAGAAACGAAACTGCCGAAGAGACCAAAATTTTTATGCATGCACTAAGAATTTTTCTTTTCCCAAGCTGGGGCGATCTCGGGCAGCGCACACACAGACGATTATCTAAAAGGGAGAGGTTAAATATGAGGTTATAAGATGGCAAGATTTTCCCACATTTAAATCTATAAAAGAATGTTTTCTGTGATCGTATCGTGTAAGAATTCTAGTAAGAATCTATAACTAGACAAAATTTTTATCCTCCACAGTAAAAATTCCACTCACCAATGGCGAGCTGGCGGGCGGAAATTTCGCGCCCTGTTCTAGTTCATTAAAATCTATGTAGTTGTATGTCACCTCTAGCATACCTATTTAATTTGAGCTAAATCAAATGCAGTGTTTAGGCGCTATCGTATTCATTCATACACATACATGCATGTATACACCTTCATCACTATAAAAAATGCAAAATGAATTCAGGAGACGTCAAAACTCACAGAAACACTACAATATCATATTTGAATTTTTCCATGATAACAATATTTATCTTTTATTATATATGATCGGAATTTCATTATATGTTTTCTTTCAGCATCTGTAATTTTACAAAGTTAACGAATCGCTCTTTTATTTAATCCTCTTCTTTACTTTTGTTAAAAAACTATTTGACATATGCTTTCAGCATTTATTTATTACGAAATTGCCGATGAAAATCACTCGGCGAATTTTTATCCAATTTTTTAACAATTATTTTTCTTATTAATCAATATTTTTCTTATAAATATTTCAAAAAATTTAAGAAATAATTATCTTCAATAATTTTATTTCTATTCATTTTTGAAAAAAAAAAAAAAAAAAAGAGGTGAATAAATAAATAAATAAAATAAAAAACAGTATTTATTACTATTTCTCATTAAATGTCAAAAATAAATTTATTTGAATCGAGCGCCATCTCTTGACGATTTCAAGAAATTTTTGCGTTAAATATTAGAAAATTCAAAGTAAGTAAGTACCCTGTATAATGACATTTTTTTTTTTTTTTTTTTTTTTTTTTTTTTAAGGAATGTCCATGCAAATTTTCAGCTGAATAGCTGCAGAATTCTAGGCTCTCTGCTTGTCAAGGAGAAAAAGAAGAAGAAAGTAAATGGCAAATTTCTGGTTTTCAAATTTATATTACCCAGGCCTCTTAATTCGACATGCAAATTTGTATCATCATCATCTTCTTAACGAGAGCTTTGGGAATGCCTGCAATGATCTAGACAACCGCTAACCACCACCTGAAGAAGTAGAAGCCTGGAGATGGGTTGCAGGATCAATCAATTCTGGATTCTTTAACTGAGGTGAGCTCAAGAGGAGCTCGGCGTGATGACATGATAAATATATATATATATATATATATTTATATATCAGTCAGTCTGAAGAGAGGCAGTAAACTAGAGGGGGGGGGATCTGACAGCTATAAGCTACAGTCGGCTGCAAAATTATTCGAGCACTAGCAATAATCCTTGCCAAAAAAAAGTACACTTAATACAGCTTTGTTAAATAAATCCTTGTCGAGTCATGTTCTTAATCACTCTGAGAACATGATTCGACAAGGATTTACTTAGCAAAACAGTCTTAAGTGTACTTTTTAAATATAGGAATTATTGGCTAGTGCTCGAATAATTTTGCAGCCGACTGTACATGATGGAATTCCGAAAGTCCGCTCTGTCCAAAAAAAAATACATTTTTTTCTTTTTTCCTTTTACATGGTGGATCGCATACAATCCTTCCTCAGGGCCCCCTCGGCCTGTCTAGGACAGATTTGTTTTGAAAAAAACACCTTTGGACCCACTTGATTAGGGAACTGCATGTTTTCCGCCAAACAATAATACTAGAAGTGACTATTTACAAATTGCAAAAAAATTACAATTAAAATTACATAAAAGAAAAAAAAAATACGTTAAGTTTTGTATGCAGAAAATACAATAAACTATATACAATTAGAAGAAAAGTCCCTACGAGTAAGATAACAGGCATGAAGGTTGACTGAACGCGACTGTGAATAAGCACAGAGAGTTGCAGACGTCGGGTGGGGGGCGCCAGAAGTAGAAGAATCGAAATTCTATTTACGAATAAGTTGATTTAGAGCTAGAATACTGTGTTAAGTGACCTCAGAGGGCTCACGCCACCAACGCTTAGAGATGGGTACAAACTCATCCTGGCTAAGAAGAATTACAAGTGGACGTTCCCGTTCCCTGCCCATACCAGGATCATATCTCTTGATAGCATTTAACACAGTATTCTAAGCTTTGAGGATAGACCTGTGAAACTTCAACGTAAGTTTCTCAATAACAGAATAGGTGGATTTAATTTTCAAGTCTTTATGAATGACGTCCTTACGAACATAGCGAAAGGCCATAACATAACTACGCAATTGCTTATTTTGGAAGACTTGAAGTTTCTCAATCGCTGACTTGGAGGCTGATACGTACACAACGGACCCATAGGTCAAGATAGGATGGATCATGGATTTGTATAGTAATAATTTGTTCTTGATGGACAAGCTGTTATTCCAAGCAAGTAGATAAGAAGCAAATTTGTATGTTTTGTTTTAAGCGTAGTCTCAAGGCATGTGCTGAAAGGCATAGGTCTTGGGGACCAGAGAGTTGAGATACAGGTATTTGAAAAGTCCGAGATACAATATTCACATAATAGACACCTGTAGCGTTTCGACATTTACTTTCCTATTTTGTAAATTTCATTTGTTTTTCTTAATGTTTATTTTAGCTTAGTGGGAAGGAACGCGACCAAGCTTCTAGATAAAGTAATACCTGAGTCTGATCACCAGTTCAATTTAATAATTATACTCCCTTATTATCCTGTAAGAATTTAGCGTTGGTAAACTCTTGAATAAGGCTTAGTTTTCGATTATCATTTGCTACTCCTTTATTTCAATTCGTTTTAAATACATTCAGTGTTATATGAAAGATACGTTTCAATTCTTACAAACATATATTTGCAAAGAAAACACTTGCCAATAATAAAGAATAACAAATCTTTACAAATCCATGCTTCTTGTTGATGGTAAAAAATAGCTTTATTGACGATACAATTATCCACCAAGTGGTAATGCTCGCAAAAATGATAAAATCGGCAATTTTTAATAAAGAATCACAAATCTTTACAAATCCATACTTCTTCTTGAGGGTGAAGAAAAAGCTTTATTGATGATATAACTGTCAACCAAAAGGTAATATTGGCAAAAATGATAAAGAAGGGACAAATTTTAATATATTTGCATTTAAAAAAAATAAGATATCGATATATATAAAAGAGAGAAAATGTAATATTGCTCCGTATCAGTGCTCTCTAAAATATAAAGAGTGAGATCTCACTCTCAAAGAGTGGTATATCACTCTTTGAACATGCCAAAATGGAGCCAACCTCTAAAGAGTGAAAAGTCTCTTTTCGAAAGAGTGAGATTTCTCACTCTTTATTAAGAGTGAGATTATTCAGAACAATTTAAAGAATATGACAGTTTATTTTTCCTTAAAAAATTGTGTACATTACACGATGTTGCTTCATTTAACCTGGCGAATCGACTCCAAATCAACGGTGCAAAGAATGCAGTTTGGATCTGTCGGGAATCGAACCCAGGCCGTTCCCGTAGCAAGCGAGTATCTTATCCACAGAACCACTGAGCACATATACAAGCTGCTTAATTTACATTATTAAGTCATTCTCATACGTGATCAATCATATTTTTAAATTTTTACTTCATTTATCAACAATATAAAATTAAAGAATTCTAAAGGATATTTTAAAATTTAAATTATTTTGAAATTGCTAAAATTAGAACTATTTTAAAAGCTGTATACTTGAAAAAAAATCTTAATGACAAGCAGTAATTTAAAATAGCTTATGCGGAAAAGAAGTTACTCAAGTGTACATGTTTAAAAAAAAAAAAAAAAAATAAATAAATAAATAAAAATAACTGTTCGCATACAAATCTACAGAGTTTCCTGAATTAGTCGCCTGTTCAGAAGTATAAAACTTCCTGTTGATTTTAAATATTAGTAAAATATTATAGCCAAATTTTTGAATATTTCACATGTGTTAGCTGTCAATAAATATATTAAAAATATAAACTGTTACAGATTTTAAGGCGTTGTGCATTAAATATTTGGATTGATATTTTCTTTTATACCTTATATATTTCTAAATAAAACTATTTACTTTCTAAGACTAATTTCGTTATGTTTCTTGTGATTTTCGATTCTCCATTAATAATATTACTTCGATTTTGTCAATCGTATAGAAACATAATTTACCAAACTATCTTTTAACATAATTATTTTCTTTTTTTTTATTCTTCAAAAATCTTCAATACGTTCTGTTAAACAAATAGATACATGAGATCGTTCGGAAATAGTCCTTCATATTTCTTTCGAAATATGATAACCAGATGGCGCCAGCAATTTCTCACTCTACAAAAGTTTCATCTTGCAATAGATGACGACCTCACTCTTTGTGACAGAGTGACTATGCGTCACTCTTTCACAAAAAGTGAGAAGTGTCACATTTTCCAGAGTGATAATATTGTTTTCTCACCTTAATTGGTGTCAAAATAGGGGTCACTTTTTTAAGGAGAGAGATTCTCACTCCAGAAATTTTAGAGAGTGTTGCCATATTGCGTGACTTTTTTATTCAACCGTTACCAATAATTTTGAGAAGTGATATTTTAATGCACATAAACGATGATTAATCTTCTATAATGTAAATCAAACTTCACTTCTCAAAATTATTTGTGACTATTAAATAAAAAAAGTCGCGCAATCTGGCAACCCTGCTTCGTAAGGTTAATTCTAAGTTTTAAATGACTTTTTAACAATTTAAACCCCCTGCATCTAAAAGGTATTTTTTGAAACAAAGTATTTGGATGCTAAATTTTTGTTTTCAATTATGGCTAAGAACACAGAGAATAAAAATTTAAGTAAAAAAAGCATTTTTTAAGAGCCTTTCATTGTGGAGCCCTTAAAAGCATAAAATAAAAATTTATTCTTGGATGGATGGATGGATGTGTTTTAGGTCGCACTAGTGCTGCACAGATGGGCAATTGACGGCGGTCTAGAACACCTTCCTAGAGGCTGTCCGGAGACATACCATCACAATTTTGATCCTCCACTGAAGGGATGGCTCTCCCACTTCGGTGACCCCCAGAGGTATAATTTTTGATGAAAACATGGAGGACATTGCGCCCACGACAGATTTTATGTGCTCCAGCCACCATTAGTGTACACGGCGGTCTTTGGCCGGCTCGAGTAAAATTTATTATTGCAAAGACATGCTATAAATAAATGAAAGTTTCAACACTAAGAAAATTTTAGAGAAAAATGCAGATATTTCACTTTTGCAAGAGAAATTTTTTTTTAAATATTCAAAATATTTTAAAAAGCTTTCGGGACCAACAATCTTAGTCATTAGTATCTAAATAAAGTATTTGTTAAGCCATAAATTCCAAAGGTGCCGAAAGCTTTATAAAACGTTTTGAATATTTAATATTTTTTATCTCTTGCAAAAGTGAATAACCTATATTTTTCTCTCAAATTTTCTTACTGTTGAAACTTTCATTTATTTATACCATGTCTTTGCAAGAATATTTTTTTATTTTATGCTTTTCAGGGCTCCACAATGAAAATCTTCTACTCTTGAAAAATGTTGTTTTTCTTAATTTTTTATTTTCTGCTTTTTAGTTATTAAAAAAGCTTCTATAAAAACGAATCAAAAATTCTTATGATACTGTGTAGACTTTGAAATATTTTCTTTTACCAATTAGCACCTTTTCCATTAATTATCTGCAAAAATTAGCACATCGGCCATTGGAGAATCGAACCCACGACTCGCTTTATCCAAAAATCAAAGCAACATAGAAAATTCATGGTACATGCTAAAAGATTCCAACAAGTACTTATACAAATAGAATACTGATCTCGAATGCTTTTAAAATATTTAAAATATTTAAAAAAATTTTTCTCTTGCAAAGTGAAATATTTATATTTTTCTTTAAATATTTATATTTTGTGTTTCAACAATTTTCTTATTGTTGAAATTTTTATTATTTTTTTTTTATAGCATGTCCTTGCAAGAATATTTGTTTAATGCTTTTCAGGGCTAAACAATAAAAACTTGCAGTTTTTTTTTTTTTTTTTTTTTTTTTTTTTTTTTTTTATTCCTGTGCATTTCAGTAACTAAAAGAAGCTTCTTAAAAAAATAATCAAAAATTTTTAGGATCGAAGAATCTTTATTTTATCAATTGACATCTTTTCTATTAATTATATGCAATAAAGTAACACATTGGTCTTCGTACTTACAACCATCGCGACACGAAAACACGATGACAAAATCCAATTACAATAAAAAGCTTCTAAAAATATATTTATTTATGTACTTTTTGCATAAAACATTTTATTTTGTGCTTTTTAATATCTAAAATATTTTGTGTTCTTCAATTAAAAAAAAAAAAAAAAAAATCTTAAAATTTCTTTAAAAATTATTAGGACACTATGTTGTCAACAAAAGATTTTCTTTTATCAATTAACCCCTTTTATACTAATTACCTCCAAAATTTCACAGGCCGGCTCTTCGGGGACCAAAATCTCGACCACCGCGCTATTAACTTGACGCTCTAACCAACTAAGCCAAGGAGCTACAGTAGGAATAGCACATATTTACTTGAAAATGGAGGCGCCTTGTACGAAGACACGATGACAAAGTCAATTTCATATAAAAAGCTTCCAATGAAATAGAAATTCTTAGACAAAATATCTATTTATTAAAATCTATACTTAAAAGAAAAAAAAAATCCACTTTCAATTCTTACTTGTTCTTATATTAATAACACAGTTCCATAAAAATAATGGTGACGAAATTTGATTTGATAATTTCAACATATGATTTTCATGTGCTGATATCGAAAATGAAGCCAGTTTCTTGTTATCTTATATAGTTTATTGTCAATATAGGTTGTCTAACGGCACTTTTTTTTTTTTTTTTTTTTTTTTTTTTTTTTTTTTTTTTTTTTTTGTTGTTGTTGTTGTTGTTGTTGTTGTTGTTGTTGTTGCTAGTATATTTTCGTGATTATTTATAATTTGGAATATCTTGGAAACGTACTACAAAAATTACCATATAATTATAAAAGTGGAAGGGTCACGGAAGAAATTATCTCGGTAAACACCCTGCATTGACAAAAATCTATATTTAATAGAGAAAAACTGGTTTTTGGTTATTTTGGTTTCGGCACACAGAATAAGATAAAGATTAGAAAAAAATTCTCAAATCAAAATTTTAGATATAGAGAGGTGTAATTTTACTTAAAATATGTTTCATCTATAGATTTATAGTAAAATTTAGGGTTAGAAAAGGACTATGGAAATAAGTAGGATTAACTGCAAAATTTTATGACATAATGATTATTGAACAAATAATCAGTTAAAAAAATGTCATTTTTAATAAAATGTAGAAAAAAAAATACCTGCACGAAAAGAAATTGCGGTTACAATTCTTTTTCTATGCTTGAATTATCGTTTAAATCGAGGGAGATTGTGCTCTTTTTATGATATATATTTCTTTTATCCGAATGTTTTTTTTATTTTTTTTTTCTAATCAAAAGAAAAAAATATTTCTCATTAATACAATCTTTTCTGTTGCAAGTAATTATTCTTTACAGAACTAACAGTTTTTTTCCCTGAACAATTAATCTCGAGATCAAATAAACGAAATAAGTACCGATCGTAAAACAAAGACATTATGCAAATAAAACTTGAAAAATGTATAATCAAAGATTGCTTTTCACATAAAAAAACATTTTTTTTAAAGAGCATACGGAGATTTTAATGATAATAGCTATTTTATTACATGTATTTATTATTATTTATTATTATTATTATTATTATTATTATTATTATTACTATTATTTTAACATTTGTATAAAGAAGGATTTTTTTAATTATCGTTTGCAATGAAGAGTTGTATTTTACACACAAATTGGTGTTAGAAAGAATCAGAATTTTGAAAAATAATCTGATGTGTCACTCACACGACTTTCTCTTACCCTGAAATTTAATACTATAAATACAGGTTGGAGATTAAGAGGTAAGATAACGAGTACTTTTATGTAAACCTACGTTAAACAATTCAAATTAGGCTTCGGAAGAGTTTTATGTGATAATTAGTTCTGTCTGAGGGAGGCTGCCGCCCCCCTCAAAACCCCACTTCATTAATGCACCTACATTTATATAGAATTTAATTCTGTTTTTAAAATTAAAAGTTTACTTAAAATTATACAGACAATTTTCACACGCAACATTCATTGAAACTTATCAATCTTCAACAAACTTTTCCAGCAACAAACTTATATTAACTTCAAAATACAACATTTGGATCTCCTAAAATTATTCGCTTTTCAGTTACTCTAAGAGACACAGACAAAGATCAAACGTTAAAATCTTGACTACGGTTATTAGGACGCCTCAAAACGTGTAAATATACAAAAAAAGCAAGTGATGACTATTTAGCTTAAAACATACATTACACAGGTCGATCTGTAAAATTTTGATTTTATAATTTCGGCTGATCTTTATGTTTTTTGGTGTTCTGAAACCGAAAATGAAGCCAGTTCTTCTCTATCACGTATAGAGTTTTGTCAATACAGGGTGCCTATCTATATAATTTCTTCCATTACTCTTCCAACAATATAATTATATGGTAAGTTTTATAGAATGCTTCCATGATTAATTAATCATGGATACCTATTGTTGTAATTGCGAAGCACTAATGTGACGTAAAACCATACCAGTCAACCAACCAACCTATTGGTATGATGGTATATGTAAAAAAAAAATATGTCAGTAAACACCCTGTATTGACAAAAATTTATACGTGATAGAGAAAAATGAGCTGCATTTTCGGTTTCAGCACATCAAAAAACATAATGATCAGCTAAAATCATCAAATCAAATTTTATCAAGTTCATTTTTGTAGGTTTGCGTTATGTACCATACCTCTATGAGGAATATTTTTCAATTCCTGAGCAGCTTTCCTAGAAATGGCAAAATATTATTAGTAAAGCACATCCGCTAACAGCAAATAATTAGTGTGTTGTGGCCACCACATGATTTTCTTCCATATTTTCCTATACAAATTTACACAGTAAAAATAATTTATTAAAATTATTATTTAAAAAAGTTATCTAAAATGATAATACAGATGATTTCCATATTAGAGAAGTAGTATAACACTAAATATCCAAAGAAAGTTGAATTTATTCTCAATATTGCATTAAAAAAAAAATATATATATATATATCGCAGATAGATGGTTCAATCGTTCGTTTTAAAGGTATTGGCGAGCTCTTGTGAAAGATACCCATCATGAAAATTTACTCCTCTCGAGGGGTAAGGGGGGGGGGGCAGGCGAGACTCCTACATACACAAAATTTTTTCCCAGTTGATTATCTCTATTAATATATGTATATATAGATAGATAGATATATAGATATTCGTTTCATTTGGTTTAGTGCAGTCTATAGATGTTAAACTTTACTTACCTGCAATTTCCCCCATAGGCGTAATATATTTGAATACTTTTGAGTATCCCTGTACATGAACCATTTCCTTCATCTCAGCGAAAAGCTTACTGTAGCATCCCTACATGATACACATTTAGAATACCGAGTCTGAAATTTCTGCTACTATTTGTTCTCTAGATATGCTGATAACAGACACACACACACACAGACCATTCGCTAAAAGCATGATTTTCGCATTCAGGGGACCTCAGAACATGTAAATATAACAAAAACTTACTTTCGAAAATTTGACCCTAAAACAATACTTTCTCTCCCGTAAGGGTAAGAGAAAGTAAAAATATTTAAGTCATATATAATTTTAATTGTAACGTTTAGATTAGATTTTGACATACAAGTAGATAAGTGTGTTTCATTGAGCTATAAATATATTTTTTTCTGATTTTATGCAAAAACTAATACCAAGTCAGAAAATGAGCCAATTTTACAGAATTAAACATTGATTTTTTCAATAGCTCATGTAAGCTCACATTTGCTTAAAACATGCACTTTCTCCTTATTTTATTGTATGTTACTGTACTTTTTGACTGTAAAATAAATGCTATTCATCCAAAATATTTATATTCCTATTGTCTGTTTTTATTTTCTGAACATATATTACGCAAGGAAGAAACCTGAATACAAATTCGATCATGAATTTTTTCTGCATCTACACGTTTTACTGAATTTTGTTTCTTCTTTTTACGAAGATGTACGCAAATCTGTGTATGAGAGTTTTGAAAACGATGGTGTCTAAACAGTTTATTCGATTAGCATACAGCTTTAAATGTACGGTAAAAGTCATAGATAGTACAGATTTCTCACCTGGATTGTATAGATTTTTTATGAGTGTAGGATTTATAGTCCTTTTACACAGATACAAAGAAAAGTAATTATCATTACGGCCTATGAACTCAAAATATTTAAATTGTGCTTTTACCTAAACTCTACGTAAGCTTAAATAACATCAGGAAATGAGAAATCTAACTTATGAAAATCATCTTCATAAGATAAAATAATATAATAGAAAATTTAAAACAATATTAGGTTATATGGATGTTCGTCACAAGAATTATATAGATTTACACGAATACAGAGTGAATTTTATGCAAGAAGAAAAATAAAAGTTACTGCAGACTGTAGCCTTCGAATACAAAATTATTTTTATTCTTCGTTTTAGTAATGTTAAGTTGTTTAAATCAGGAAAAAAGTGATACATGTTAAATTTATTTGATAATATATTTATTTATTGCGGGAAAATATTTTACTTTTAGTGCTGCACTTTTACTGTGGAGAGTAAAAGAATTACACGCATTGCGTATTATTAGAGCAAATTACCTAAATTTTAATAAAATATTAAAAAGAGATTAAAACAATTTTTAGAGATTTTTTTACAAAGTAGTCGAATGAATGCTTACCTTTTGCTTTTTTCAATAGGGATGCAGAAAACTGTTGGGATTAATCACAGTTCAGAGTAAAAACATATGATAAGGAGCACTATAGGCAATGGCGTAATTCTGATGGTCAAACGCAAGCAAAAGAGCTTAATCGTGACTATCCTGGTCTTCGTCATAAAGAGCTTTTAAAGCTTAACAGGAATGGTTTGAGGAAGGTTATTGGTCTTCTTACTGGTCACTGTACCCTTAAGAGATATCTGAACATTATGGGTATCAGTTCTGACCCCATCTGTCGTGTTGTTGTCTGGAAGAGGAAACTGCTCGGCACATTTTATGTGACTGTGAGGCCTTTTCTGCTTCAGGTTTGAGCATCTTGGTCGGCATCTCATTGGTCTTGGAAGCTGCAGGATATTCCTGTCAGGTGTCTGCTGAGCTTTGCTTCAGCTACGAGACTTTTCTCTTGAGGATGTGTTTGGGTCTGGGTACAATGGACCTCTGGTCGATGTGTCCTACCTCTCAGCGTCCTGCTGAGGGCTGACCTCCTTAATAAGTCATAAGTCATGAAAACATATGATTAGGGGTAAATTCTGAAATACACAATACCTTTTCTTATTTTATTATTTATCGAATTATGCAATGATTCAAATTTATATAAAATCTAAAAGTGTTTTAGAAGTTCGAAAAAAGGAGTGGAGACACACACACACACACACACACACACACACACACACACACACACACACACACACACACACACACACACATATATATATATATATATCGTTTTTAATATTGTTAAACAAAACTTTAAAAATAAATAGCTAAAAAAATAAATAGCGCCAAGGGGCACCTACGTTAAAGCTATTGAAAGACGTTTTAAGAAATAAATAAAGTAACTGATGCTAGTGAATAAAAAACAGCTACTGCATGCATTTATGTGTAAGAATAGGTTAAAATATGTCCCGTAGTAGTAAATTAAATTCTGTATACAAAGAATATAATAAACAAAAATTTCTTTCTCTCTTTTTTTTTTTTCCCTCTCAATAATGAAATTAGGTCACCATAGAAAGTATCAAGATCTTCAGTAACGATACCACAGCATCTTTCTGCGCTAGGTAAATAAAGCTTCTTCACGCAACTACAATGCAGAATAAAATACTAGTTTAAAAGCTGAACTAAGTCTGGTTCACCGATAATTGTTAGTATTGCTCTAAATAGATTTTTTTTCACTGTTAATAATTGTTTCAAGAAGTTATAACGAATATTTTTCAAGTAGCGATTTGAAATATAAAATTCGTCGTCAAACATCGATAAAAAGGGTGAAATTTCTTAAATCGGCTTCCAAATGCATCGGGTTTGTAGAAACTATACAAGAAGATTACTTTCGAAATTTATTTTTATTTTATTTATATATTTTTTTAACTTGATATAAAAATTAGAGATATCGTGAAATCTCTCTTTTACAAATAAGCAATATGCAAATATATTTTTAAGAACTATTTTAATTTTAAATTTGTAAGTTATACTGTGATCCAATAGAGGAGCGCACAATTTTATGGTTTGTTATACTACAATATGGTTGTCTACTTAATCATTAAAACTGAAAAAAAAATTCTATCAGATGTAATATTATTTTTTTAGAACACTTTTCAATGAAAACCTTCCCATTTTTGCTGTATAAAATAAAGTTTGGCTCCTTATTAATTGTTAAAATCATTACGAACACAAGAAAAATTACAAGAAAAAATTTAGAAATCATTTTATACATATTTGAACAGTAAAAAATCACTCTACGTATTTGAAATATATATGTTTGGGTGTTTTTGGATGATTTTTCTTTTGTAATCTTTTAAATTATATATGGACGAGTGAGGAGTATCTAGTTAGACAAAAAGAAATATGCATTTATATTTCTTTCAGAATTTTTAATAAAATAAGCCGTTTTAAATATTAAAAATTAGATTCACTAACGAATAAGTTTTCGATCTGATGAGGCATGGCGAAAATGAGAAATTTATTTTAAAATTACAATTGTTTGACAGATTTTTATGATATGAACAAAAAGTCATATATATATATATATATATATATATATATTTATGTATTACAATATTCATAAAATGGCGTATTGGTAAAATGTAAATTTGGTTTAAGTATATTATTATAATGTCTCTTTCAAATAATGACAATTTATTCCACACCTTTTTTTCTTGAAATGATATATATAATGATATATATAATTCTTTAATTAAATATTCACAATGGCATTGGCAATTTGTCACAAAGTTATAGCAGTAAATAAGAAATAAATAATTGAAAATCAATCACAAATAAAATTTAAGTTTAAATCTTGATTTAGAATGGATAATTAATTACTAAATTAAAATTAAAATTAAAATTAAAACTAGCCTCTACATGATAAATTAGCGAATTAATTGTTGTAATGAAATGCTCACCAGGTGGCATGGCATTCTAGAAGATAAAAATGGCAGATGACAATGCATTAACGAAATCTAAATATTGCTTTGCAATGACAAATTCAGAAAAATCATAGTGCGGAGAATTTTATAACGTTTTAAAGCGCTGCAAAAAACTGATTTAAGACATTCAGAGATATTTTCGAGAAAACATTACTATTTCATTTAAACAGCCAGTAGTTCCTGGTTCACGATTCATTAAGTTAGTCATATATGGAGATTATGCTATTAGGTCACCTTAAAGGTTTCGACCATTTTAATTAAAAATGTGACACCTCAAAGTTTTCTTTTGCAACATCTCGATAACATTTTTGAAAGTATTTGTTTAAGTATCATATAAAAAATATTAGGTAAAAATATTTTTGTTGTGAGCTTTTTTAAATCACATGGATATTTTCTGTAGGCAACGTTTTCAAGAAGAGTCTGTAAGTGGTATAAACTTTAAATAAAGAACCTGTAAAGTTACAAATTTTAAAATAAAGTAATTTTTTTTTTTAGTCCAATTACAATTTAATTTTCACAACATAAAACATTTGACAGAAATCATTTTTTTTATTTTTTTTTTTTACAATTTTTTTTTTTACATGCATATCGCCATACATATAGCTTAATCGAAACATTTAAATTGGTTTATATATTAAGAACATCATAGCTAATTCATTTAATTTTGAATAAAAAGCTAAAATGTAATGGAAATCATAGCTTTTCTGAAAGGGATAGTATAAATGATTGAAAGAATAACAAATTAAGTCTAATGCGTATTAAATGAAAGTTAATGTGCTGATGTTAAAAAATTTATAATATCTAGAAAATGAGAAATTTATGGTGCATTATGTTGAAGTTATAAAATTTTATTACTGTTTGACCTAGTAAAAATAAATGGTTTTGTTTTGAGTCATTAAATTTATTTAAAACGGTGAAATTATAGTTGTACTTTTGAACAATGGATAGGCATGGAAATTTGCAGTTTAAAATACGAAACACATGAAAAAAATTATTTTACTTTTTTTGAAAAAATTATTAAGTATTTAAAACATTGTGGGTATTTTCCTATATTCTGAACAGGCCATATGTTTAAGCGCTGTTGCATTATTTAACAAACTGATTTTTCGTATTGCCGATAATAAGTTTTGAACTTTATTTTTAGATATGGATCATGCATTTACGTACTATGGAAGCACATAAAATTGTTGATAGGATTACATTAAATCGTTTTTTATAGTAAAGTATAAAATGCTTAAAACAGAGGATGTTATTATTATTATTTTATTTAAAACAAAAAACAAAGAAAAAGTACTATAGTGAGACTTGTGAACAGAGTACACAAAATAATAATAATAATAATAATAATGCTTTATTTTAAAAATATGTCTTTTTTTTTCACTTTGACTTAATTTTATTAATAATCAGCGAATGATCGTCATGCATTCATAATTTTAACAATTATTGCTTTTCGATCTGCATAATCACGCTAATTAATAAGTTATATATAGAATGAATTCAGTTTTCTGTGAAGCATGCACTACAATAACTCGTAATATATTTATATATTTATATTTTGCAGCATCTGATTCTTATTTGTGAATATTTAAAAACGATCAGAGAAACTTAAGTGATGAACGTCATACCCCTACAATACACGCAAATTGCATTTAAATACCTTTTTCCCAAAATGACAGGAAAAAAAAAAAAAAATCGTTTATTTTCTCAAGAAGACATTTAGATGTATTATAATTAAGTTAACGACAAAAAATGTATACCCATAATATTTTAAAAACAAAAAAAATCTTTTAAATATAATTTAACATCTTCATTTGCATAAAAACAACTGAAAAGAAGCAGCATTGGATAATACTTCAAAAGAGTTCGCAGAAAAAATAATGGAGAACATTGTTTCCTGGAAAGAATGAACAAATCTCAAAATGGTTTCTGGGAAAAAAAAAAAGAAACTTCTCCTTTGAAATTTATGAGCTCTTGAAAGGGCAAGTCAATGTTGGATAAATACTGTATTACTTCCAGATAAAAGCAATTATTTAAGTGAAAGGGAAAATGGAAAATATATTTAACAAATGGTAAAAGGATAGTATAGAATATATATTAATCAAATTTCCTAAAAGATAAGGAAAAGTTAATTAAAGTATTATGAGAATGCAAATTTTTTTAATTCAGCAATATGGAAGTTTATAAAGGATGTTAATATTTTCCAAATGAACATTCTTTATTGATAATAATGTTGACTGTTTATTTAAGATACAGTTTTTTAAATCATTTTCTTTTCGAAAAATATTTAAAGAGTATTACAGAAACATCAATCTTTGAAATTAAAAACTTCCGGAAATTTATAACTTAATGTAAGACCAGTTAGAGAACGATTAAATTCAACGTATTGTTAAAATCACTAAAAATGCTGTCTTTTATGTAAAAAAAAAAAAATAAATATATATTAATATTCAAAGTAGGTTATAGCAATGAGTACAGAAAATTGAAATGAAGGTTATTATATATACCTGCCAACCATCTCATTAATAAGGGCAAAACTGTTACCACCCTTTGATGAAACGCCACTTTCCCACACCACTTTATTTTTAGAGCAATTCTCTCCAAATATTTTTATGATTAAATAAGAATAAAATTACTCTAAAAAATGACTGGTGTGAAAAAAAAAAAAAAAAAAAAAAAAAAAAAAAAAAGCGGATACTAAAAAATTTTACGCTTCATAGTGAGATAGTGTGAAGGTGTGATATAACTCTAATTTATAAAAACTTTACAACTGCATACAATTATTTGCATTTCAAAAGTGTAATTTCTTAGATAAATTTTCTTAGGTAAACCTTGCAGACAAACTTTTAAAAAATTCAATGAAGTCTTAAATTTGCATAATAATAACAATTAAATTGTTAAATAAATAATTGTATTTCAGGAAAATTTTCGAATTTTATATATTTATATATATATATATATATATATTAAATAATCTGGTGTGTCACTCACACGACTTTCTCTTACCCTGAAATTTAATACAATAAATACCGGTTGTTGATTTAGAGGTAAGATAACGAGCTCTGTTATGTAAACCTACGTAAAAACAATTCAAATTAGGCTTCGGAAGAGACTTATATGATAATTAGACCTGTGTGAGGGGGGGTGGGAGTACCGTCTCCCTCACCTCCACCCCCACCCCCCACCCTCGTTTCATTACATTTATATAGAATTTAAATCTGTTATTAAAATTAAGAATTCAGTAAAAAATATTCAGAAAACTTTCACACGCAATATTCCCTGAAACTTATCAGTATTGCTCAAACTTTTCCAGCAACACACTTATATTCGTTTTGAAAATGCAACTTTTGGATCTCCTGAAATTATTCATTTTTAAATAACTCTAAAAGACACAGACAAAGATCAAACGTTAAGAACCTTTACTTTGGTAATCAGGAATCCCCAGAACATGTAAATATACAAAAACAAGCTATGAATATTTAGCTTAAAACATACATTATTTACCATATCTCTATGAGGAATTCATTGCAATTCCTGAACAGCTTTTTTGGAGATAGTAAACTATTATAGTAAAGCCCTTCCACTAACAAAAAAAAAAGAATGTTATCGCTTAAATATTTGCAGCCTTGTATATCTTTTGAAGATTATGTACAGACCACATGGTGAACCTATATATAATCCTATAACAATAAAACGGGGCACAACCTAAAATACACTTCCATCAATTTTCAGCTATTTTCGCACTATTATATAGTTCTTTTGTGTAGCCCTGTAATTGAATAGTGAATGATTTCCTTAAAATATTCTACAGGAGGCATGTTTTTACGCATATAAAAATATATAAATTCATATCATTTGGTTTAGTGCAGTCTATAGGTGTCAAACTTTACTTACCTGCAATTTCCCCCATAGAAGTAATGTATTTGAATTCTCTTGGGTGTCCCCGTACACGAACCATTTGCTTCAACTCAACAAAAAGTTTAGTGTAGCATCCCTATAGCATACACAAATTTAGTATACCAAGTTTGGAGTTTCTGCTGGTATTTGTTCTTTAGATATGCTGATAACAGACAGACACACAGACACACACACAATCAGAAAACACGCACACACTCACCAACAACTGAAAACATGCTTTTCGGATTCTGGGGCCTCAAAACGTGTAATTATAACAAAAACTCACTTTCGAAAATTTGACCCCAAAACAACATTTCCTTTAACTTATAGGTTAGAAAAGTAAAAAGGTGTCTTATTCATTAACTTACTTATTTAATTATTGACTGGACTGAACATGTAAATTACTCAAATTATACACTTATCAGGGGATATAAGTTTAAAATAATAATGGAGGAGAAAGTTTGTAAAATATCAATAAATATGATATAAACTTTTATGGATTGGAAAACAATGCAATATTTCCACAAGAATGAGACTAAAAAAATTGTTTATTTTAATTATAGTTTATTATTATTATTATTATTATTATTATTATTATTATTGAATAAAAGATTATATCAACTGGTTTGCCTGCTTTTGTCTTTTTCCTTCCTGCTATTTAAAAAAGATACAGTTTGTCTTCATATATATTTGTGCTTGTGCTGTGATGAAACATGCTAGAATGTATTTAGAGATTTTTCTGATTAAAGCAATTTAAGAAATACAATTATCGCTTATTATATAAAAATAAAGAAAATAAACTGAAACTTCTTTAAAAGTTTAAATGAAATAATCATATTTATTGAACATATTATTCGCTAGAAGGTACTTTTTTTTTTTTTTTTTTTTTTTTTTTTTTTAAATAATTAATCTACAACTTCAACAAGCGATAATAATATTTACCTTGTAAAACTTAATGTTTTATACTAATAAGCAACTTACACTGAGAAAAAAAAAATATATATATATATACCACCTTCCTGTAGAATAAATAAGTGGCCATTTTCTAAATCCCTGAACTAGAAATATAGATTTCCGAGCTATGCTCATAAAGCACGCTAATAAACTGAATAGACGAAATGATGGAGAATTTCTAGTTTACACATTTCTAGTTGGTGAAACAATATTCTAAATATTCCGAATATTTTGACTCTTTTGTATTGTAAGAAATTCTCGCTTGATTTTCTAGAACGGGGTAACAAACCAAGACTATAGTTACTGTAACACGTCTCTTGTAGTCACGTTTATTTGCAGAGATTTTTAGATAACTTTACCCTCGATAATATAGGCAAACGCTCCTGAATTCTAATAGCGGCTTCTAGAACTCGCTTTCCAGGGGACTACAATTTATAAGGATGACGTGGAACTATTTTTTCTAGAACCACAATTTGGATTATAAATTTCAGTTACAGAATTTCTTTTCAGTTTAATTTGTTTCAATGCAATGTTCTGAAAATACACGAAACCATCTCAAAAAAAAAAAAAAATTTTTTTTTTTTTTTTTTTTTTTTTAATGTATTTTAAATGCGACTACAGAAATGTTTTCAGCAAATATAAATATGAATTTGGCATTTAATTGATTTTTTTTAAACCACCTAAACTGCATTAAAATTTCAATTAACAGGTTAAAGAGTAGCATCGTAGTCATATTCCTAACTATCTCGGAAAGTTCCGTTTTGAATGAATACATCTGATTGAATGAAAAAACTTATATATATATATATTATATTCTTATTTCCAATTTGTAAAACACATTTGAATTTAATGAGAACTAAAAAACAAACAAACAAGCAAAAAAAAAAAAAAAAGATGAAACTCCTTTTTACATCAGTTTAGTATCAGCTTAGTAAACTTCAATATAAATATCACACCATTCGTAATCTGAAGATGATTTCTTTCTTTTTTTTCTTTTTTCTTTTTAAGATCAACACATATATATTTAATAAATATCACTACAGTCCGTTAAGAAATTATAAGACCACTTTAATTTTATAAAATATAGGAAAAATAAAGATTCTAATCATAATTTAAATACATAAAATAACATATTGCTCTATATTTTTTATAATTAGTTTGCAATAACTTGGTATAATGCAATAAATGTTTAATTAATATATATATTAGAAATAAGTGAAAAACAACCTGTTAAGAAAATATAAGACCACTTGTCAAAAAACAAAATTGTATAAAAAATTAATATGATATTGGTCCTCCATTTTTCCCGATGACTTCAAACACTCTGTTTTTCATTGAAGTAACCAGGTGATTAAGTTCAGTTATAGAAATATTGTACCATTCTTTTACAATGGCTACTTCCAGCTCATTGGCAGATAAAAATTGTTTA